>JAYJMA010000036.1:1472425-1489566 GCA_036873895.1 Parotocinclus cabessadecuia | reverse complement strand
CCATCTGGATGATCCAGAGGAGGCATGGGAGAAGGTCATGTTGTCCGATGTGATTAAAATAGAGCTATTTTGCATGAATAGCACTGGCCGTATTGGAGAAAGAAGAAGGATGAGGTGTTCCTGGGGTTGTACTCATCTTTTTTTGGAAAATGGAAAGTGCAAATCTACGCCTTGAGGTGAGCTCTTTTGTCCCCTGGTTTTGTAAGCAGTGGATAGACAGATAGACAGATAGATAGATAGATAAATAGCTAGATAGATAGATGCAGACAGACAGATAGTTTTCATATAGCTATATTGTTATATATATGGAAGTTTTTCCTTCTGAATTATTTCAATCTTTTGAATCTCCCAGAATCGGTTTCCACAATAATAAAGCTTCTGCAGTCAATCATATTTGGTTTTGGTCCTCTTCTTTGCATCCTTGTATTTTTCTGCACTGGTATCTTGGCACTAGATTGAAGTTTTCTTTCACACCGCCTACATCCATTTCACTCTATTACTGAAATGGAAACATATTCATGCTTGCATCAAACTTGGCTCTTGTCATAGCCGCATGGATTGTACTGTACAAAAAGTGGCTGACAGATGAATAAATGTGAATGTAAAAGTGATGTCACTGGAGCATATTTACCACGTTTGTCCTTCTATATGATTACTTCTTATTCTAAATCACACCGCAATCCTTATTCAGTATTATAAGAAACGTGAAATGCCAATAAAAACATAAAGATTTTGCTCACTCTTCTCTGTACCATGGCTAAAAGAATTTAATGTAAACATAATTGCCATGTTGATATAAAATAACATGAACTAAACTGAAGGTATTTCTGAGGTTCCATGCTATACATAACATGACATTCCATTAAATCTATAAGTGCAGTTTGAACTGAATAAATTCTTAGTCACAAATGTATATTCAAGTTTTCTTTCTGTAGAATATAAACATGAATAATTTTAAATTGAGGGTTCTGGTTCAGTGACTGTATGGCTTATAGCCTCAGGTCAGTTGAGTGATTTCGCTTAAGGACTACTGCATAGAGTCCTAACAGCATATGGCTGACAACATACTGGGAAATGCTCCTTCCTTCTCTCTTTTCTCCACCTCTCCCACTCACCCCCTTCCCCCAGTCCCTGTCCTGCTCTCTTACAATCTGTGGATATTTTGTATGGTGGAGCAGGCTGTGCTTTTTTTGTAAACCTGACATTCCTGACTTAGCCAAGGCCTGTCACAGTTTGAGAGATGCCAGCGAAAACAAAACTGAGCAAAAAGGACAGCAGGTAGCATAACATCCCTTGCTAGCAGAGAAGCTGAAGCCACCAGGTCACTGTGCTCGAGCCACTGCCATATGGAACCCTGGGGCGAAGCAGCTTTTCTGTTTACCTGCTTTACTCAGGGTCATGTCAGATTAATTTCTGCTTAACCACAACATGCTTTCTTGTACCAGCATCACTGACCCCCCCATCCATCTGCCCCACTGTCCATGTAGAAGACCAGCAGTGTAGAGTAGTAAGATTAGCCCTGTCCCTCCAGTTGAATTCAAATTTATCTGATGGCACCTCAGCTTATGCACAGGTCCTTGCTTGGCAGCTGCTTTTTGTCAACAAAACATAATTTTGTACAAAACTCCTTAGGCACAAAGCTTGTACCTGTATGACTTCTAGGCTGTCCAAGGAAAGTGGGGTCCATTTTGAATCCCAGAAGTTGAATTCGGTCATCTTTAAAGTGACTTCTTCAGTCTCAGTTACTTGGAGAACTTCCCCAATCTTATATACAGCATCATTGCATAACAATGGAACCGGTGATCAGTTTAATATGCAGATTACCATTAATGATTATGGCCACCTGTGCCACAGGATTGCTGAAGGGCTGTGAGGGCGATGTTGTAAGATGGTGAGAGATGTACCCGGAGGCCCCCTCCTCTGTTCAGGGATGGACGTTCCCTTTTTACAAAAATGGCTTCTTTTATTCCACGTTCAAACCGTCATTCCTCTCTATCAAGGATTTTTACGTCTTCATCCTTGAAAGAGTGGCCTCTGGCCTGTAGGTGGGTGTAAACTCCAGAATCCTGGCCGGATGAAGTAGCTCTTCTATGTTGTGACATCCATTTTGCCAGTGTTTGTTTGGATTCCCTGATGTACAGTTCCTGGCAATCCTCCCTACACTTAACAGCATACACTAAATTACTCTGTTTGTGCTGGGTGACTCGATCCTTGGGGTGGACCAGTTTCTGGCGTATCGTGTTTTGGAGTTTGAAAGCCTCCAAGATACAGTGTTTGAAAAATATGCATCTCAAGTGTTCCGATGTTCTTGCCACATATGGAATCACCACTGGTTTACGCTTAGATTGCAGTTGGTGTTCTATTCTTGTAGATCTGCTGGAGTTCTGTTTGAGTGTGACTCCTAGTTTGTGTTCCAGTGGATGATGAGAGTCAAACCTTAAGTACTGATCTTTCAATTGTCCACAGTCTCCAATTACAACCACACAATCCAAGAAAGCTAACCTGTGATTCTTCACATCCTCCCTGGTGAACTTAATGTGTTTGTCCACTGAGTTGATGTGGTCGGTGAAATGTGATACTTCCTGAGATTTCATTTTAAGCCAGGTGTAATCCACATATCTGAACCAATGGCTGGGTAGTGTTCCTGAATAGGATCTTAGTGCCTTCTATTCCACTTCCACCATGTACAAATTGGCCACCCATGGCACACCCATGTTCCTGCCTATAGTACTGCTCTCTGTATGTGAAATAGGTGGATTGTAGACACAGCTCCAGAAGCAAACACACCGGGTTAAGCATGGTCCTATTGCTAAGACTGGGGTCATTCTGACTACCATTACTGCCTCAGCAACTGGAACGCATGTGAAGAGAGAAGTAACATCATATGAGACCATTGTTTCATCCGTATCCATAATGACCCTCCTTATCTTATCTACAAAATCCATGGTGTTCTGAATGTGATGATCCGTGCTGTCTACCAACGGGTTTAGGATCGATGCTAGAAACTTGGCGATGTTGTAGGTCACTGAGTTGATCATACACACAATAGGCCGTAATGGCACATCCTGTTTATGTATCTTAGGTAAACCATGGGTATACCCTGGGTATAATCTGTGGTACCAAGGCCGGTCAATAGCATTGTCCTGTTCTAAATGCTTCAGACAATCTATCACTTTTTTCTTGTACCCACTACCAAGATCTCGTTTTAGGGGCTCATAAGTGTTAGTGTGTCTAAGGAGAGTCATAACTTTCTCATGATAGTCTGTCTGGTTTAGTAAAATAGTGGACGTAGTCAATGTCTATGGCAATCTTCATATTAAACTGATCACCGGTCCCATTGTTATGCAATGGTGCTGTATATAAGATTAAGGAAGTTTTCCAACTAGCTGAGACTGAAGAAGTCATTTGATGAAACGTTTCTCCTACAAAACTCTATTTCCCGATGAACAGATTCAGCTTCTGGGATTTTCCTACCTGGATTATTGAGCATGCATCAAGACGTTCATTTTGAATCTTGACTTTTCCAAGTTTCTTCCTGATTTCTTTCCAATCCACTGTCACCTTATGCTTGCTGATGGAAGTTGTGGACCTAGATCTCTTGAAAGCTGCACTGGGACAATAGTTGGGCTGCATTTTGCAAATGTTATGTGCAATCAAGAATCAAGAGTAGAAATTTTAGATGATATAGACTGCCACAATTAGAGCTGGCATCAACACAAACAAGAATAGAGAAAGTAAACTCCTAAATTAAAGTGTTTTCATGGAATAATCTTTACAGCCATTTACAATCCTTTTACAGGTGTATCGGGGCTGAAATGTGTGTCCATTGGGTCATCCAGCATCATGCATTATGAGTGGTACAAAATAAGCCAGAACCTGCTGGAATCTGAGGTAGGTAAAATAAAACACATAAAGTTTTTATATTGTTGACATCACAGATTATTTGACTCCTTATATAACTCCTTTCCAGCCTTAGCGATATTTAGCGATAGTGTACTTTAGTACCATTACATTAATTTGGATAAATTAAATAGCATTACCAATTATGCAAAACCTTAAATTGGCTAGCACCATGGTATAAGCACCATGTATTCTTGAGATATATACAGTAGTAACAACTTAGTAAAAAGACATACCTAAGTATTTTTGAGTGGTCTCTGTACTTGAATAAACATGTAATTTGCCAGAAAGATATCATTACTTTTAAATGTTTAGTGCAAAGTATTTCATAATTTGTATACTGCAAATTGCCTTTATTAAAATAGTGGACTTTCACTGTTTTCAGTCCCCAGGTCTAAGATGCTGAAATAAGACGTAAGATGAAAGTGTTTGTAGTTAACAGTTTTTAGATTCAGTTCTTGAAAAAGTTGGAATTTGTTTTATCGGTGAAAAGTACTATGGCATATTCATTCATTTATTTAGGTCATTTATTTACTCCAATCCTTGTACTGATTATTTTTTTAAAATAGATATGTCAATTAGGGAGTTTAGATGCAGCTTTAATAGATGTAATATACAATCTAACTAATAAGTGGAAATAGATTAACGTGTGTGTGTGTGTGTGTGTGTTTTGTTTTTGTGTGTGTGTGGGGGTGGGGGGGTGGTTGTGGGTGTTCTGTATGCCTGTTTGGACATATCTGCCAAGTGTCACATCAGGGGAGCATTTGCTGGTTGAGGAGCTCTCTTATTAGGTCACAAATGATCACAAGTGACCTTTCCTTCTTCCCCTGATGCCCATGGCCCAACATAATAACATCAACTCACATCAGTCAGAATTCCCATGGTGTGAAAAATCATATAGCATCTGACATGGCATTCACTCATCAGTGGCCAAGCACTTGCTGTTAACATAGCATGCTATTTTTGAGTTATACTGAATGAATGTCTCATGCAGCCCTGTAGTTTGATTTAATGTTGGACATGATTGTACCAGATGATTTATGCCGTGTAGCATGCACACACATCCTAGATACATAGAGCAGTAACAGGTGTTTACATGTGCCTGATGGCACGATGCCACGCCACCCACCATCTTGGCAGCCGCTGCCACTGATCCTCCTGTCCCATAATCGCTGGCTCTCAGCACCTCTAATTAATTTACCTAGCTCTACAAAGTGCTGGGATGCAGACTCTAACAAGCCCGCTTTTCTAGTATTATGTTTATTCAACTATTTAGCTACAGATACTTGAGTAAAAATACATTTTCCATATTGTATGCAAAAATAGTGTCTTCTCTGTGATGTCAGTAGCCTGGAGAGATGACACCAGCATTGACATGTGCTGAAAGAAGATACAGTCATAGGCCAGACGATGTTCAATCTTGCATGGTGTGTGGCTATGTGAGTGTGAGTGCTTGGGCTGCTCTGAGTGAAAGGGTGGAGGACCATATCCCCATAGTATCAGAGGCGACAGCATGACACCCGCCTGCCCACCCTTTTTCCATTTCAGATGCAAAGCCAGTGAGCGGCGCATGCATATAGTCAGAGCAGCAATCTCATCTATGTCCAATCTGTCATGCCACTGCTTTTCATTATTCTTATTTGGAGATGGGGAGTCATATTTTATAGACACTTGAGCTGCCGAGTGCGGCCGGCCGCTCTCTGGCCACGCGGACGTGCCACTCTTTTGCGGTGAATCTAGGTCAAGGCGAAAGAGAATGTGTGAGAGAGAAATGGAAAAAGGTTTTGGCGTATTTCAGAGGCAAATGAACTGATGAAATTTTCCAAATTCTACCCTGCTACAAGAGGCCAAGAATTTTTTTAAATAGTCGGCCTTCTTCTGTTCCTCATGTCATCTTTCGTTCTATGGCCTGTCATCTCACTTTTGCTTTCTCCCTCATTTTATTAAATTGCTGCGGTACACATACAGTGTACCATTGCAGAATCAAAATGCTTTCCATATAAGATGGTAAACATGTAAAGTCCAAAGCTGGCTGTTTAAAACAGAATCACCTTTTCTGACTGCCTGCATCTCAACTTGCTGTGCTGATACCATTCTGCTACAGCTGCATAGAACATATGCACTCTACATATATACATATATCATCCTCACGTGCTTCTCTGATATCTGCCAAGCTTATTCTCTTTCTCTGCCTGTGAATGTGTGTGCACACTGAATCCAGATATCACTGCAGTCTCTCATACTGTGGCTGTCATTGAAGCAGTAGCAGCAGCAGCAGGGCTAGGTTTAAGGTGACCTGCTTTAAATTTAGACCTGGTCATGGCAACATGCCTCATGCTTGCCTTAATAAAGCACATTTACCTAGCAGATTTTCTTTCTCTGCATTTGCTCCTTATCCTTTATGGACAGGTAGAGTAGACAAGTTCATCCTCATGCTTTCTGTTATTACGGGCACATCTCTATTCCCTTTTTCATATTCGCTGAATGCATCACTTTTTCCAAGATGGTATTACATTTTAAAAAAAAGCAATCAATTAATTCCAGCATGTTCTTGGTCTCTAAAAGTTCTGAGTATCTGCCGGTGTCCCTTCACTTGTCTATCAGTACATTTGACACAGTTAATTACTGTAATTAAGACAAATATTCATCCTAAAACAATTGTGTACATTTGTGAGAGCAGAGTGCACTCTCTGGGGCATCGAGATTGCTGAACTAGTGTGTAGCATTTAGCACTGCAGAGAGAGAGAGAGAGAAGAGCAAGAGAGACAGACTCTCTCACATTCACTCACACACACACACACACACACACACACACACTGATGGAGACTGGCAGGCTTGACTGGAAGATGGTGACAGGCGGCTCTCTCTGGGTGGTTTTTGGAGCAGTGTTCATGGTGAGTGACATGCCAGGGCTCCTTTCCAGCACTTTCCTCCGTACTCCCTGCTGGAACTGCAAAAGAGGGCCATCTTTATGGACTCATCTCTATAAGAGCTCTACTAATGAGGCCAGCATGCTCTGCTGATGAAGACCATGGCTAGAACCAATTCTATTGCCTGATGCAGCATCACTCTCAGCAGGCTGACTGCATTAAGTGATGCTGATTGGCCCTTAATGCCTCATTTGCGTAAATTCTGCAATTTGCTGTACAAGCTAGAAAGTGCTGAGTTGCTCTAAAGGTTTCACTGCATCCTTTCACTAATATACTAACTGTGTTAACGTCATCAGTGCTTATGCTAACAGCCAGCGATGCATTTCTGCATTTAATTAGCAGTAAAAAGGCAAAAAATGACAACACAACAGTAATTTAAAATTGTCAACCGTGACAAAAGTATGACAAAAAGATTTCAATTGAACTAAACCTTGACTCTGAGATCAAGTTTTTCTGATAGTGTTGGAAAAAAATGATGAGTAGTACAGCTTAGAATATTAAATGTGCTGGCTTCAAAGTTCAGTCTATTTTTTTGAGTGGTGCCAGTAGACCACATATGAAAATCCAGGCCATGCTCTATATCCACTAGGACTCTGTATGGATACCAACATCTGCAAATTCTCTTTTATAAAAAAGTTTGTTTAGATTCAACGTAGTGCGTAGTAAGTAAAAACTTTAATGTAATTTAATTTCCTTTTACTTAAGTTTTATAAAAGTGAGGTTTTATTAGTCGAACCCAAGACTGTGGGTTGGTGTGTGGTAGGTTGGCTACATCTATCCTAAATCTAGATGCTTGTTTGGTAACACCCAGTCCAACTGTGAAAAACATAGGTGTCACATTTGATTCAGATCCCTCCCTTGATTTGCACATCAGCAACATTACACAAATTGCCTTCTTTCAGTTATGTAATATTGCTAAACTTAGAAACATCCTTTTTTTCAAGATGCGGAGAAACTGGTTCATGCATTTATAATCTCTATGTTATATTACTGTAACGCTTTACTTGCTGGAAGTAATTCCAGCTTTTGTAATTTTATAAATAAATTTAAAATGCAGGATGCGGCAGCTTTACTGCTAACTAGAAAAGTTGATTATACCAGTCCTGTTTTGGCATCTCTACACTGGTTACCAGTTAAATTACGCATTAATTACAAAATACTTCTAGTACTATATAAAGCTCTGCATGACCTGCACAAAGAGCTAGGGGTTCATAGTCAAAGAGATTTATGGTGATCTGGGATGTTGGGTTGCTGTCTTCTTACCTCCTTAGTGTGATCACTCAAGTTTGTTGTTTACTGCGGAGGTGGGTTGCTGATGTCTCAGGTTATCCCTCTTGGCTTTTGATATCTTTTTAGCTATGCTACTATAGTTAATGCTGTACATGGCATCAGTGATTGTTTATGGACTCTTTGTTCTCAACCAAACTAACTACATTTTCTCTTTTCTCTCTGAACATATATTCCGGTAACAATTTCTACCCCACACACTAACATCTACTAAGTCTCTTAGTTCTTCCACTCTTCCCACTTCCAAGTCATGCCCCTGCCTTGAAAATGACCTGATCACAAAAAGTACTTAATTTTAGCCTCTGCAATTCATCCCTACAAAATGACCTGCTAACATAATTTCATTGATGATCTCATTAGCTTAGGAGAAAAGGTTAATGAGGACAATGCAGCTGATATCTCTCTGTCATGCTGATTTGAATAATAGACTGGCTGCTTTTATAGTGTAGTAGTGCTTTTAAGTTTTCTCCTGTTAACCATGGTTACCTTAAAGGAATCATTGCATTGCATCGAAAGAGTTTCACAGGCATGACCATTGCTGCTTGTAAGATAGCACCCTGATTAACCATTTATTGAGTTATCAAGAACTTCAAAGAGAGAGGTTGGATTGCAGTAAAGAAGTATTCAGGACGCTCAAGAAGGTCAAGCAAGCGTCAGGACCATCTCCAAAAGACGATGCAACTACAAGATTGGGTTACCACCAATGCAGAGCTTGCACAGGAATGGCAGAGGGCAAGTATGAGAGCACAGTGCACACAGTGAGATGAAGTCTTTTGGACGATGGCTTGGTACCAGAAAGGGCCGCAAAGAAGCCACTTGAGCATTAATAATGACTATATGTATCCTATTGACTTACATTCCATTAACCCTTTAGCACAAGACTTAAAGTTGTGAGCATTCCTGCTCATTTCCCAAGCATAAAGTATCACCATGGGTACTTTGTCAGTGCTTGTCTACACTGTTTTTGCACCCACACCCACAAGGTGAATCAGTATTCCTGAAATACTTACTCACGATTGGATAAAAAAAAAATATGGTTTGAGCAACAGAACCCATACAATTTATAGATAAATAGATTATATTATATATTATAATCTTGGGGTTTGCAGCCAAAAACTTGTTTTCCAATTTTTCTGTACCCACTTTTTCTGAATTTAGATTTTTTTCTTCTAAATTCTGCCATGATTTCTTATAAACATGCCATCACTAATTAAGACAATAAGTGTTTATTAATTTATGAAACTTGGCCTTAAATTGTAAATCCCTTTTTTTGTGACCAGAGGATCACACTGCCCACAGGCTGAAATTGGCACTGACACCATTTGCCCCGATACCCGTTACCCCACTTCTGATGCCTTCATCCTTCTCTAGTACTTCCTTCCTATTCCTGCCTCCCTCCTTCTTTCCTCTTCATTCCTCGGCCTGTCATCAATCTTGCTAAAATGACAGCTGACAGATGTTAGCCTTTGCAAAGATCAAATCTGTGGCTGGAGGGCTGCTCACTGCGGAGCATGCTACTTGCTGTGAGATGCAGGACCACAGCAGTGATGTACACGCATGCACACAAATACACACACACACACATACATCTACGCTAGCTTTGATGTCCCCTACCACACACATAAACACAAATAAATACACATACACATTTTACACAAGTTACCCCCTTCAGTGGTTATATGCAGTGCTGACGGCTAAATTTGTTGTCACGTCAAGCCAGGGCACATGAAGTGAAGGAGGGGTGACAGAGAGAGGGGACAGTGAGCATCTATGCATGACAAAACATTAGAGGGTTAAATGTGACAGTCAGTTACAGAAAACACACAAAAGTATTTTAAAAATTTTATGTAGGAATGTTTCCATAACACTAAATTCTCAATAATTATTAGCATGTTGTAGGCTATTATTTATGTTTATAGTAGCAGAGTTCTTTGTCACTAATCTAATTTAAGCTATTGTGTCTCATGTTGCCACGTATCTCAGCTTGTGCCAAACTTGTGAGTGAACTGGGTACACCTGGGCTCTCTGTTCACCTAGCATTATGTCAAAATAGCCTTTCGCACTTGCACTTACTTCAGTTTCCAACTCCCTTTGTCATACCAAACATGGATGGTGGTGCAGTGGTTAGCACTGCCACCTCACAGCTCTAAGGTCCCTGGTTCTCTCACAGCCTCTGTGGAGTTTGCATGTCCTCCCTGTGTCTGCGTGGGTTTACTCTGGGTACTCCCATTTTCTCAGGTCAAGTGTCAGGTGTGTTAGTCTAATTGGTGTTTCCAAACTGCCCCTTAGTGTGTGAGTGTAAGAATGAGTGCGTGTCCTACGAAGTATTGGCACCCTGTCTAGGGTTGTTCCTGCTCTGTGCCACAGGTTAGGCACTGTCTCTTCTGCGACCTGGCTACGTGAAATTAATAAGAACAAACGAGCTATGAACAGCAGTTCCACAGTTCACCAAAAGTCAATTTACAATCAGATTGCAACAATGTATGTTCTCCCATGTCTTTGCACATGGACTGGCTTCTCCAACTGACTGCGTATTGAGTTTGAAGGAGTTCTATTAGATAAAAAATTGATCAACAACAACTCATGAAGTATTGTAAATATTCTCCTACATACATTTTGAGGCTTATTTGTGGCTTCTGTGGCATTTAATCAGTTTTTCTTCTATGCAGCTCTAAATCACATACAGTATAAGTAATAAAATTAGGGCTTCAACTTAAAACTGAATGTTGTTCTTTACTTTCAGAATTTATTTTGGACTTCAAGCACTGCACTAAATGAATATATCCTAATCGTTTTTATACATTACTGAACATTATGATGTGTGCTTAATAGTGTTGTCTCAGTTATATGTAGATACAACGGCATGTTACATATGTGCATCTGTGATATTAGTTTTTGACTTGCATTGCACGTTAAGTGAAGTTTGAATAATGCTGAGCTAACAATATTACCATCAACACTCCCTTTCTGTGATGCAGTAGCTGTATATTAGACATATGATTGATTCTTTAAATCTATACTCCGGCCTATTGCCAGTACGCTCAGGAATTTTCACTACAATTCATATATCTTTATGATCTGAACCTCCAAAAATCCTTCTGGTTTGATAGAAAATCATCTAGCTACAAAAACATTTTTCTTGATACATTTTCCTGCCACATGTTCTTGCTTACACATACTTATGTATGCGCATACAACCACAACAACATTTGTTTCTGTTTTAACCTAGCAAGGGAGATGTAAGGGTCTGGAGTCTACTATTATTATTGAAGTCTCAATTTACCGGGCCCAAGAAAGTAAGTGACTTGAAAAGATGACATTATTTCTGAGGATGGAAGCTGCATGTGTTCCAGTGTGCTTTAGTCTTTGTGGTCACCAGTTTTAAAACCAGTTCAACACCTATGGGAGGTGCTGCACTGAATCTGGTTTGTTATTTTTGATGGCCCAGTCCATTACTAATAATTGCGCTACTTTGTATAACTATGCATTTCATGTGTATTTATCAAATTGGGTTGGTCATTAAAATAAGCTTAGTTACAAATTTTAATGTTAGGAAGTAAAGAAACATAAATGAGAGAAGGCAAAATAATGTAGGAGGAGTGAGCAGAATCCACTGCCTTTCACATTCTTATTTTCTCTTGGTGTTACCTATGAGTGAGTGAGAGGGTGAGATGCCTTGTTTGGGATGAAAAGGGATGGGCTGTTTTCCCAGTAGATGTCACTAACAGTTAGTGGTTGTATGCCTCCAGCTTACAGGAGTGGTATGGACATTCACAAGTTTGTCTCTCTATCTTTGTCGGGACTTTACATTGACATAATATGTAGCTAATTAATTCTCCATCAAACATATTTGTCTGTTTCATTTTGTTTTTCAAAACAATGCTGCTGTTCTAAAAACCTATTTTTATTTTGTGGTAAAAATGTTAGTCCTCACAATGAGTGTGTTTACACTCTTAGTAATCTGATTTTGTCAGATTAATCATATTTAGACTAGACACCCAGATATAGATTAAGCAGGTGCTGCATTTAATGCCAGGATTGCCAAATCAAGTTAAAAAAATAAACAAAAACTAATCTCAAAGTTGATAAAGCTTCTAAGAATAAGCGGACCTGGCAAACGTGTTATACTCTTGTGTTATGGGAAAACATTGTATGCGTATATATGCTCTGAGAAATCCAATTCCTGAGGTCCAGCTCTTTTTATCGTATTTGTCAATCTGATTTCTACACTGGAGTACGCTGTACACATGACCACTTGAATAATATATTAACTCCAGAAATGCAGTTATGAGAGGATTAGTAAGTGCATGGAAAAACACTAAATGATATGTAAACCTGAGCAAACACACACCCACACAGCAATGATGAACATCATGTAGCATAAAAAACACATAGAAACAACAGGAAGTGAGCAACTGTGAAGTTTTGTTATTACTAATGCCTTATGCACTAAGAAAAGCACAGATTACAGCTGAGAATATTACTAAGCTCTGCCTATCCTTAAACTGAAGGACGGCAGAAGCTAATTGATCTAGACATCTCACTTATGGTAAGTAACTGTCATGAACACTTAATAGCTGCAAAAGGTTATTATCACCACTAACAGAAGTGCTAAAAGCCATGTAACCATAAAACAGACATAATGTTACAAACCACTAAAACAACACTTAAAACATTAATAAAGAATGCACTTACCAGAGTCCCACATAGCATGCTGGGCGGTATTTGTGTAATGACACTGGTTGTATACAGGTATTCCCTGCTTTACGATGGCTCAGTTTTCAATGACGACTTTACAATGGGAATCCAATAAACATAAATAAACATTTAGCAGAAACCATACTTTTGAATTTAAAATTGTCCCAGGCAAGCGTATTAAATTATATTGTATTAAATGCAGTACTCTCCCACAGTCTGATGAGGAGCTCGTCACTGCATGATGTGTGATGTGGTGACTAAGATGAGAGCTGGAATGTGGAGCGAGGAGAAGCCATAGTCTCACAATAATTGTTTTGTTTTTCATGCAAAACATTATTCAATAAGTTCAAACATGAAATATTCAGTATCTTATTTTTAAAAAAGGTTTCATGATGTTGCATTATCATCATGTTTAATGGTACTTTTCACTCTTGATACTCTCCGGTGCTTGATTTTGGGACACTGCTGCATGTGACATAGGGAGTCCAATTGCAAGATCATTGTGTCTTCACAATGATATACAAAATGCTCTGCAAACTTTACTGTTCACTGGACAATGTCTGAATTATAGAACAAATTGTAATATGGCAGTGAGCTATTTTATGCATTTCCATGCGCTAAAATAATGATACGCACATGGACACACATGCACACAGACACACTAAGTGTCTATTACTTCAAAAGGTATCAGTAATGTGACCAGCCTCTTCCTCACTCTTCAAGGAACACTCCAGCTCTATGCTCTGTATGTACAGCATACTGTCAGCTGTAGATTATTGCCATAATTTGTGAAGGTGGTTAAAAAATATTTGGACAACATGTTTTGTGGTTAATTCACAATTAATGTGGAAAACACTTTAATTTTTATTTAAAGCAAATTTATTATATATTATTATATTACTGTATTTTTAAGTTTAACATAACTGAATGTAAGTCTATTTACAATTAGACATCACATCATGCCAACACATGTTTAAATGTGTGCCAGAACAAAGTTATTTCTTTCCTCTAATCACAAACATAGGCATCTGGAGTTTAGAGAACACCACTGGAACTTTGTTACCGTAATCTGTGGTCAAAATACACTAAAAATAAAACGTATTGGCAAAAATAAATCAAGGAAAATTAAGTGAAATCAGGGTGGTGTAAAAATAATCAACACAGGTAAGCATGAGACCTGCGTTGTTGTAGGACTGTTTTTCTAGAGCCCTGTGAACATGAAAAATCTGTTTTCCTCGGGAACATGGTACACTGGGGGCACTCTGGTGACCGAGTGGTTAAGGTATTGGACTCCGGACCATAAGACTGTATGAACTGTAAGTCACTCTGGATAAGGGCGTCTGCTAAATGACAAAATGTAAACATGTACACACACTGTCTTTGTGTCACTATCTTTTGGGGGACTTTACTACTACACATTCCCATAATCCTAACCTTAACCTTAGTAACCTAAAGCAAAAGGTTTTCAAAAAACTTTGCAAAAAAGTTTGTCAATTTGGGAACAAGTTCAAGGACTTCCTTCAGCAACAAGTCTCTCAGCACCCTGCCATAAGCCTTCTCTCTACCCCCAAACACAGTACAACTTTACCTTCTTATCTCTGCCCTTCTCCACCAACACTCTCAAGCCAATTTTTTTCTTGTCATGAAACTATATTGCATTTATAACCATATCACAGCATGTCATCTTTCCTATCAGCATAGCTTCCTCTACTCTTACCTATAATGTTATGCTGTTGGCAATCCACCTCATGTGTCTGTAGTTACTGCAGCTCTGCACTTTATAGCAATCTTTAAAATGTGGTACTACTGTACTCTTCTTCTCCACACAGAAATCCTTCAAGGAAATTTTCCTGCCACACATCTTTCTAGTCGTACTTTCCTGTCTTTTCTATGGCTACTGATTAAGTTCCTTTCTCCTTCTCAAATGTCTAATGTCTCATACAACTTGCTATATCACTGTTTCAGGACACTCACTTCCAATACACATTTAATATTATCTCTCTACAGGATTATGCATGGTGGCTTGCCAGAAAGAACTGTCTCCTCACAGCAAGAAGGATCTGGGTTCGATCCCAGGTTGAGTGGCCTGGGTCCTTTCTTTGTGGAGTCTGCATGTCCTACCTCATTTTGTTTAACTGACCAGGGCAGATTTGAGCTTCCAATCACAACAAAACTTTTCATAACTTTACAGTAATCTAGACTGAAATGTAGTACTGTACAAATAGCACAGAATGTAGAGAAAATGGCATAAAAATATTGCATTGGGAGCTCATGAACATCAGGTTGCTTATGGCAAACTTTGAAACAATTCCATACTTCTGAGCTATGTACTATGTTATGTAGAATTTCAGAATGTCATACTTAAGCCCATGTGTACTGAAAGTGCCATCTTATCCCAGGTAATGTTACATGAACTGCAGTTTGAAAAAAGGGAGGTGATTGGATTGATGTATCTGTGCTCAAGATCATCCTCCCAAGTTGGTAGGATTTGATTTATATTGAAGAGTTAATTCTGGGAATTGATACTTTTAAGAATAATTGTAGGAAATTGTGTACAGCTCCCGCAAGAAAGGTACAGTATCTAATTTGTTTTCATATTTCTTCTAATTTTGTGAAGGGACTGTTATAAGGGAATACTCTGTAGTAAGGCCAGTGTCTGTTTGGTGTATATTGACCCATATGGCAAAATCCTAGTGATGCAGGAGTGGAGAAGGTTAGACCAAGTGCAGGACAGGAATGGAAAGACACATGGGACTAAATATTGATTGAGCTCTGACATTGATTAAATTCCCCTTGATTCACAATGACTGGCCACTACTTGCATGCATACAGATCTCCAGGTGTCCTACAAGAAAGTCTGTCTTTCTCCCTTTCTGCCTGTCTGCCTTTTTGTGTCTCTCTGGGAGGAATTGAGGGCTCTCCTTTCACCTTTATGTCCTTTGTTTATTGTTGTCCTTTTTTCTGTGCTCAGCGTTCATCTTTGGACACTGGTCCGGATGTGGCACTGCATTTGTATATGTTTTGCTATTCACTGTTTTTCAGTCACCATTCAGTCATTCAGTATAGAAATGGCTGTTTTAATTAGCCTATTCAATCAGCTATGCCGTCCACTCACTCTTTCACTCAGTGACCTGAAGGAGGGTGTATGCTTCCATGTGTGTGCTATGGTGCGGTAATGGATTGAAATGGGGGGCTGTAAAAAGGGGAGGGGCGATGAGAGATGGACAAGTTCAAGGGCACATTCATGGAACATGGTCTGCAAACTATAAAGACCAAAAGTTGATGATGGGGGTGCGTTGTAGAAAAAAAGAAACAACCCCTATTACCTGCTTTGTTTATACAGATAAAGAATCCACTGTAAAATCTCACCATGGCGGATGTAATGCTGAACCTGGCAGAGGACATTTGAGGTCCATGCGGGCCTGAGAGGTGAACCCAGCAAGGCAGACATTTTCTAGAAAGAAATCACAAACTGTTACTAATGACATTTACTAGCTGTTATATATATGTCTACCTAGTATAACGTTTATGATGAAAAATGAAGGATAAGGAAAGATAGATATTAATCAAGCAATTATGAAGCTGGATCTCAAATGTGAGGCTCTTCCTTGACTAGTTCAATAAGAATTCACAGACACTGAAAGCTCATCTGCATACATATACATACTTTTTTATCTCTGAGCTTTAAACACATCTCCCACACTCACAAAATGGACTGCTCTTCTGATTTACATTTCTATACACTTAGCCATTACGGTCTGCATTATACATTGATCACAAACACATACCCACTGGAGTGTCAGATTGGATTTCAAATAAACACAGTCCAAATCGGCTGAGTGCAAAATATACAGCATATTTTGTATCTTAGTCTTTAGGGGGGCTGATTTAGTATGGCAGTCCTTCACCACCACCAACCAACCCCCCTTCTCCAAATACCTCTGTAAAGCATACTGACTGTACTGATCACGGAAAGCAGTTCTGACTTGTACTCTGGCTTGTATCGACAATGTGGAATATGTGGACTTTAAGGTGTTAAGTAATTTAGTTGGCATTCTGCTTATGCTACTTTATTTCATAGATACATTTAAATGGATGGCACAAGGAGCCAGAAGGATGCAGAAAAGGAGGGGGTTACATTACATGCACATGTACTGAGGGACACCATTTAAGGTACACGACTACGATACAAGTCCCAGCTCTGCCAAGCTGCCACTACTGGGTCAGTAAGCAAGCCCATTAATAACTCACAAATCCCAACGTATATTCTAAGACACTGTCAGTTTATACGTTGTTCTTGATAAAAATGTCTGATAAATTATGTAG
>JAYJMA010000036.1:1437416-1453755 GCA_036873895.1 Parotocinclus cabessadecuia | reverse complement strand
AAGCCAAAGCCATGTGCTTTTTTATTTTTTTTTATTTTTTGTTTTGCTTATTTTTGCATTTCCAGTCTGTTCATACGTTTTCTAATTTGGGGTTATGATTAGCAAGTGTGTTCCCTGTTATTTATGGGGATGTGGCACTACTCAGGCCATGTGACATTGTACCAAAGAATGCTGGCATATTGTGCACATTTTTATCAGTCTGTTACTCAGTTATCCAGTGACATTGTTACCTGTAGGTCCAGAAAGCAAGGTTGTTGCCACCGCACTTCAAGAGTAGACGTCTGACTTCTAGGCCAACACAGAAATTCCCAAGGACACAAGCCCTAGCATTCATGTTTTGTAGATTGTTGACACTGCTTCAGTTCCGGTGGCAGCACCACTTGGCTTCACGGCTCCTCTGGTCATTGACAGATTCTTTAGTCTCTTTAAACATGGTGAGTGATTCCTACCATGGATTCATGTTAAGAAGAGTTAAGACTGTGATGGTCCCACTACTGTTTTGGCCTCCCTTTTTATTTTCATTAGCTATTTTGAATGAGTAATGTATGTGTGTTGAGTGTTGAATGGCTTTTTTGTGTGGTAGCATGTTGTGGTGTGCAACATATAACAGTACAGGACTATTTTTTATCAAGCACTTATTTTTTTGTCTTAATCATCTTTTGTATAATTGCCATGCTAGTTAGTCATCGGGCCCTTGAGGTTATCAGTCCATGCTGGTCTCAGTATCTCCTCTATCTCACAGGCTTATTCTTGGCATCCATCTAATGACGTGTCAGTGTCCACCCTGACTGCAGTCCTCTTAAACGGATGAGTGCAATTCCAGTGGTAGTCACGGAGCAGTGTATTTCCAGTGTCACCTTATCATTTGGAACCTGTTTGTGCAGCACTTCAGTAAAACTGAAACATGTACACAGTTCCTCATGAAAGATCTTGTCTCTCCTTCTGCGACATAAAGGTCTGAGCAAACACGAGATGGGCTCCTTCATTAGCCTTCTTCCTGCTCCCTGTCCAGAAGCTCCCTCTCCTCCTGCTCTCCCTTCTCTCAAACTCCCCTTAGTAGCCCCTTTGCAAGGTTAATGTTTGCACAGATGAACTTAATTAAGTCTTTTCCAAATGTCTTTGGCAGTTTGTGTGTTTTTGGTTTTGGGGAAGAGACAGGATTATTGTGCTTGAGGATTGGGCCTAATGTAAACTGCTGGGCCTCAGGTTCCTATCTGAGGAATGAAGATAGTACTAAATATATCTTCATATATCTCACTAGAGCACGTCTATATATTTTCATATTTTGCACTTCTTTAAAATATTACTTGTCTGTTTTTTGTTAGGTTGGACCCTTTCAGTTTTTAGTATGTCTTTGGGAAATCCTTTATGATGTAATACGTAGGCTAATGTCAACTTACAATATCCTGTACCACTCAATGCCCATGTGTACTGACTTTTTTTTGCTAGCAACATGCCTGTTGGCAATACTATATATCTGTATATTATATAACTTTTGTAGTCAGTAAGTAACAGGTAAAAAATAATAATGTAAATAGATTTACATATGCAGTGAGGTGTAATCAGGTGTAGCCTATGTTACGAGTTAGGCCCTGGGCTCCCCTGAACTGGATTAAGCAGGCATGATAAGTGTGTATTAGCTTAGTACAATAAATACAGAGCTGCAACCTATAATCCAAAGCTACACTTTTAAATCTTAGATTCTGATTACAGTAACTTGCATAAATTAAACAGCATTTAATTTATTACACTACAGTATATACAGCAGACACATAGTGTACATGTAACTATACTACACAAAATAAACATACAATACAGGGTCCTGTAATAAGGCATCTCATGTGTTGCCCAATATAACTATGTTTTAAGTTTATTTGAGATTGAGTTTTAAATCGGAGCTCATAATGCAGTATCCACAGACAGACAACAAATGAAAGTAATGAAAAGACATTATTATTAACATAAAGGGGGATTACGCATAACACAAAATAAAAGTCCCATCCAAAAATCCTGAGGCAGACAAGGTGCCGAGAGTCCTTATGTCTGGAATGGGAGCCGAGAGACCGGAAGATAAGGGGTCCGATGAGGGGCCTGTGCGTCGACAATCCATGAGACAGCGAAGTGTCGAGGGTCCAAGAAAGGGCTCTGGTGCCGTGCTGTCCACGAAAATGGCCTTAGAGCCTGGGGTCCACGAAAGCGACTGCAGAGCCGTGGTCCACAAAACAGCAAAAATAAGAAAATAAAAAAGAACAAAGGAGCACATGAAACAAAAGAAAATAAAAGGACAAAAAGTGGGGATAAAAAAGGGACGGCTTGCAAAAGGATCCAGGGAATGCCCTTTACGGCCAAGGATTCAGACACAGCCTAAGACAGCCATGAATCGGGGGAGGCCTCCTTAGGGATCCCTAAAACGCAGGCTTATACAGCCTGGGATCCGGGGTCAGCTGCTATCAGCCTTGATTCCATGCCGTGCCATCATCTACGAGGAATCCAAGCAGCTTTTAAAAAAGGAAAACTAAACTAAACGAAAGCGTGCATAACGGAGAGACGACAAAAAACGGAAACCAAACGCGACATGCAACAATGAGCTTAAATAATCAAAAAAGTAATGAACAAAATGGAACACAGGTGCTTCGCTAAAAGAAACTAACCAATAGATTGCCGCGGTAAATGAAAACTAATGCCAGGAACGGCACAGGGAAAAAACGAAAACAGAACACTAAGGGAGTGGGGTAAAATAACAAACCGTGGCAAAAAACAAAAATGGCCTCACGGCGCATGGCCTAACACTAACAGTCTGAGTCTGTTACTGTTTTGCTATTTTAATACTGTACTAACTCAGCTATGCCACCAGCTAGACGCAGGTTCTCTGTAAAGGATAAAGTGAATAAGAAAGTGAGTGAGTGAGCGAACGAGTGAGTGGATTTGTTGTATATCTTGACCCATGCCAAGTATTTTGCTTTCTTGAAAAGTGGTTTAGAGACTGATACTTATCCTAGAAAACTGCTGTGATGTAGCCTTATTTTAGTGATCAGTTTCACTCTGTGTTCCATATCTGTGCAGGAGCTGCTGTTTTGTCTCTGAGTGAACAAAGGTCTACCACTGATGTTGTCAATTTTGGTTTGCTTGATTTTAGTTTGGATGTAAATGATCCTTTTCTGGTAAAGCATTTACAGTGCCATGCAATGGCACCCTATTAACCTCAGGATTAGCCATGATCTGTTCATTTAATACTGATGACATATGTCACACTTTCAATATAAAACCTAGTATTAAACATTCCTGCTAAAAACATGAAGCATGGTAATATGTGTTTTAATTATGGTGAATAAATTAAGTCCAACTAAGTTCAAAAGAAAGGGATTTAAATTGTCAATTTCACAAATTTCAGTCAGATCACAAAAAGAGGATCCATTTTTATTCTGTCTGACCTGCAGTGGTAATGGTTTAAATTTTCATTCACACATATACACACACACACACACACACACACATATATATATATATATATATATATATATATATATACTGCTCACATAAATGAGGTGATATTTCATGCCACATACTGTATTTCATATTTGAATAAATAACATAACTGACAAACCGATTGACTGATTCCTGCAGCTGGCCTGAGGTTGCTAAGCATGCTGGATAAAAGGCTACTCGCACTGGCTTTGTTTTATAACTTGGGTTTTTATTTTCATAATAAGCAAACAAATAATGATGTCTTGAATGATGAAAGTACTAGCCTGTAGATAGATCATGTGAATGTCCTGAGCACTAGTCACAAGACTAATCAGGAAGTTCTCCCTTACCCGGGGCAGGACCATGCCTCTCTGTGCTGCTTTTAAAAAAGAGATGTCTTCAGCTGTTCACACTTTTTCCTTTGTCTGTCAAGCCATATAGTTGACCTTTGACTTGCATGATCAAATGCTTTAGGGTGTCAAAGAGGTGCTGAGGGGATGGCTTGTGTAATTTCCCAATCCAGTCCATAACTGCTCCTGATGCAATACTGTAACTAGGGCAATTCATTCTTAATGCCTGCTGTCACTGCTTTTTGTATTTCAGAGTCACAGCCTGTTTTGTTGCATCAATAAACAGCATTTATGTGTCTTCTTCATTATGGTGAATGGGGTACAATTATCTTGTGTTTTATTTTATTTGCTTCTCTTTTGTCCACTGATTGTAAAATCACAGGCATTCGTATTTCGGCTGAAAAGGTTCACTCTGTGGTAATTGTGTGTTATGATGGTTTTACGTTGATGGCACTTGTTGTAATGAAACTCTGCTGCTGAGGGGAAAGTGGCTGAG
The DNA here is from genome assembly GCA_036873895.1 of Parotocinclus cabessadecuia. NCBI lineage: Eukaryota > Metazoa > Chordata > Actinopteri > Siluriformes > Loricariidae > Parotocinclus > Parotocinclus cabessadecuia. The sequence continues at coordinate 1,449,444 of JAYJMA010000036.1, read as the reverse complement.
CCGCTGGCCATCTCTAATTGTTTGTTTGTGTTTATCGTTGCAGAAGTGAGAGGAGTCACTGGATGACACATGGAGGTTAAATGATCTGCCACTGGAACCATGCATTAATTACAGCATCCAGGTGCCATTTACACTACCGCCCGCTCCTACCCAGAAACGGCCAGGGACTTATTTCATCACTCTTTCAGAATGGACGTTTTGTTTTCTTCAGATACTAAACAGCAATTCTATTGTAATGTCTGCAGGGTGGGTCATCTATCACGGTTAGCTATTCATATTCGAAATAAAGGAGGTGTCTAGTTCGTTCTTTTTGTTGCACATCTCAGAGACGACAGAAAGAAGATAATCAGTAGGCACACGGAGGGAGAGACATCCCTTTAAAACATAGAGAGAGAAAGAAAGGAGTTTGTAGGTCGGAACAGGGGGAGGGAGTCGGCCTTCAAATCAAAGCAGACACAACACACGTCATGGTGCCCTCCAATCAAACATCTTTACCTGCATGGGCCCTGTCCTTCTGCTTCATGCAGGCCTTTACCACACTATCAATTCCTGAAGAAATACGCAGTTATTTTACTGCAAATCTCCTCCATGTAAATTTCATGTATTTGCATATTAAAGAAGTGTGCAAAAGGTTATAAAAAAGTTTCTTTATAACTTTGGATAACACTGTTGATAGTGCGTGCTATCTTCATGTGCCTTTTGTGTATATGCAGAGCATTACCAATGCAGGTCCCTGAATTGGGAGAAAGTGTCAGCAATAATGCAATTGACAGCTCTTACAGTGGAATCCCATCTGTTCCAGCCCATGCACTCCTCAAAAACCATTTCACTTTCATTAAACTGTGTTAGATATCAGCTATAAGACAGAAACACCACAAATTCGTAGTAACGCTTATCTGCTCTCATTCATGCCACTGAAGTTGTTTTTTTTCTATCCCTTATGCTGTCTTTCTGTCCTCCTCTCAGGCTAGCTATCATGTTGCTTCGCTTGTTTCATGCTTTCTCCCTTGCCACCATCTCTCTGTCAGGCCAAGACTGGCTAAATAGGAGACCTTTAAAGCTGTAGTTAGTGCTCAAATTCCTCTATGGCTTTGTACTGGTTTCATAGTGTTGAAACAGTGATTCATGTACTGTTCATGCAGCCTCCATTAATTTCATGTAATGTAGCTTTTATCTCTCTGGCTGGGAGAGCTATCTCCAGTCCTGTCTCCCTGCCCAGCATCTTTTTGCCAGACTATTACTTTTTTTTTTATTCACCCCTTTCTGCTTGCTTACTTTCTTTCTGTAGGGCATGTGCATCTCTTCTTCATGGGTTTTTTCTATTAGAGATAGTAGCAACTTCAAACACCAACTGGAAATAATGGAAAATGCATTGGAGGTGTTGGCTGTAGCCTGGGGGTAAGTCTTTCTTCTTCTTTTTTGCTTAAATTATTGTCCTTTAAGCCAACTCTTTCGAGCGAGCTGACAGATAAAGCCTTTCAGATTGGTGGAGGTTGAATCACAGACAAAGAGAGCAAGCCAGAGTAAGAGTCAGAGAGGAGAGGGGATTCCTTCATAATTTTACCTGTCCTTCTGCTTCACTCTAACCAACTTTCCCACCAACAGTCACTAAACGTCTCTTTCCTTTCTCCTTTCTCCTTTATACATTGATCTAATATGTATAAGTTAATTAATTAACAGATTTATGGCATATTACACTATAAATAGCTGCAGTATCTTGCTTTCCAGATAGTAGCCTGGTTACCCAAAAGCTACTTATAGGGGAATTCCTCCAAAGCACTCTTAGATCGTACTGTATATGTATGAATTACATATATTACTTGGATTACCCAAATTTGTTTCCCTATGATGCTGGGTTATGCAGACATAACTGGCTGTGGCCTGTGAATACTGTGTGTGGGCTGACCAGGATAACCGTGGTTAAGAGAGTTCACATGCACTGGACAGACACATTTTTCTAGGTTAGAGGAGTCATGCACGTCTGATTGCATGTTTTAATTTCCACAAAGCAGCCTATATTAAATAATCTGTTAATTTGTGATAGAGAATTTTTTTTTTCAATGTAGATACTGCGTAAAATGAAAGTCCACACTTGAGGACTAGCCATGCTCAAGGACAAGCCTGAGAGAAACCTGATCTGTGGTGGTGTTTTGGGTCGTGACCTTTAGAGAACAGAGTAAAGGGGACTATAAAATAATCAGATGCACTATAGTCTTTAATTGTGGAACTACAATGTTCATCTTTATGGTAAGTGGAACTGACAAAATAGACGATGAGTGTAAAAGCAAGGACACATACATAATATACACATAATATATGCTGTACATTTTATTCCTGTTTGGTAGGCATGTAGAAATGACAAATACTATCATATTGAATGGAATATAATTCTACAGCTTCATGTTTCCATTGATTTGAATCAGCAACTGATAGTCAAACTGTATAAAATGTATATACCACTTTTGTGAAGCAAGACAGCATTACCTATCAAGCTTATGTGATAGCTGTGCTCTGTGCCAAGTATTGGCCCTTTTCTTCTCCCTAGCCTGCAGTACAGACACACTGGTGCTGCTCTCTCTCTGCAGGGGGCCTCGGAGCTGGGCATGTCTTGACACTGCTAACATATGTAAAGACACCTGAGCGGCGGCCTCCAGCCTCTTACAACCAGGGGTTAATTTCCCTTCCAGCCGTGTGGCAGCCAGATCTGGCCAAGTTTCTCCTTGCCCACAGTGCACCACAAGCTGTGTTTGGGATCAACATTAATCCTGGCCCTCTGTCGGATCCCATATGCAAAATGTCTGCTGCCCTACATGGTCACTTTGCCAAGTAGGTAAAGAGAGATGGCGATATAAAGCTTCAGTGAAAAAGCAGGTGTGTGTGTGTGTGTGTGTGTGTGTGTGTGTGTGTGTGTGTGTGTGTGTGAGTGAGTGAGAGAGAGCAAGAGAGTGAGAAATGAGTGTGAGAGAAAGAGGAAGGCATGGTAAAAGCCAGTTCCAAAAAAGAAGTGGACTGCAGAGTCCACTTTTTATCACTCATCTATTAGATTTTCTCTTGTCTTTTGGCCTTTTCTTGCCCAACATATGGAGCTGGAGGTTTGCTAGAATACCAGGAAAGGTCAGACATTTACTGAACATTTTTTTATTGTAGCCTTATCAGTAATTTATGCCATGGGCCTATGCCAGGCTTTTTTTTTGGTTCACCAACCAGAAAATGACAAAGCAGGATCAAATATATAACATCACTAATTTTGCAAGCAACCACTTAGCATAATCATACATGTTAAAATTTCAATTTGGGTTTGGACAGATGTTCTGCTATTTTACCTTATGGCCCACATTTACCCTTTATCATTAAGTCATGACACAAAGTCAGTTTAATGTTCTGACCCTTCTAATTTGTTATTTAATATATGTCTAGTGCAGTAATATACCTATTACCTTCATGCATTATGCATGACACTGCATGCAGGCATAAAATGCTACTGAATGATGTCAAATTAAGGGTTCTATTTTCATGCAGATAAAAGCATAAAGCCCTGGTATAACATCAGTGCCTGATATTGATACTTCACACAGCTTTTACATGGTCTGAAATAAATGTTGCTACAAAGATCTGGGAAAAGCTGATCTTCTGGGGGTATTATCAAATATTTTTAAATCTTCTGATGGTTCCATCACTTCATGCAAAAACACAAACTGCACTTTTCCTAAATCAATTGTTTATGCTTAAGAACACCTTAACCTAAATATGCTGCTTTACTCAATTACTAAACAAAATTTAGCAAATTGCCTGTGACACATTAGTTCAACACAGTGAATACATCTTCATGAATGGAACATCATTCCTCCATTCATTCATTTGCATCATTCTCCAGTCTTTGAGAACTGCATTTCCCTGGATGTCCACATACCATCTCAACCTCTGCCTATGTTTCTTATCTATTTCAATAGATTTTTTTGCATGACCACACTGATTACTGATGCTAAGCTGCCTTGATTACATTTGTCACCATTTCTGTGAATACTGGTGCATACTTTTTAAATAAACATTGTCATATTGGTGTCAGGAGTTATATTTTGATAAGAGATATTTTGATAGATCCAATCAGTGCTGACTGCTATGAACCTAAGCAACGTGAAGCACTAAGAAATTAGTGTTCAGGTTTACAATTTAAAACTTAAATGCAGAATCATAGGTCACTATGGGTTATAGTAAAGGTCAACATCATAACAACAGTGCCAGAACACTGTCAACTACACTTTCCATATTTATGTTTGACTTTATGTTTATGATTTCACCTCATCCCTGTCATTTAAACCTATTTGAATAGACTAACCAATACTCTATTGCTGATACTGAACACTCATTGTTTTAGATGTCTTAAAACAATGTTGCAAATACCACAATATGTCATCTCCTCAGTATTGATTAAAAAAATGTAAACATTGCATATTTTCCTTATTTAGCACTGCTCTCAAACTGAGCTGTAACTTGCAAACTGCCAATGTCAATGTAACATGTCAGTTCCACTGTGTTCCCAATATGTTTTCTTACTAAGATACTTGTGTCTCAGCAGGCAGAATAATAATGAGTAGGACCACAGAGTAGTAGGTAAACCACAAAGTACGTTAAAACTGTGATACTCTACAACTCTATAATGATGCACTCTATCAGATCCCCGACCAGATTACGCACAAGTTGTTGCATCATATCCCTGCTATATTTAAGTAGTTTATAGGGAATATCAAGGCATGTATAAATGATACTCATATACACTCACCATTTTTCTCGCATAGACCTTCTAAAGTAAACTCTTCGTCACGGCGAACAAATGGGTGTTCCATATGCAAACTATTCACTTCTACACTACATCAAGGATCAATTATTGGGCCCTTTTTGTTTAACCTCTACATGCTTCCATTACCCCATATTATTAAGAAACATGCCATTAGTTATCATAAATATGCAGATGACACTCAACTTTACATTTCTTTAGAACCTAAAGCCCTAAAAGCAATCAGCTCACTGTTTAAATGCATAGGTGATATACAGACATGGATGTCTAACAACTTTATGCAGCTAAACAAAAAGAAGTCTGAGGTTCTTGTTATTGGAAGGGATTTACAAAGAAACAATGTTCAGACGTTTTTAAACGAAATGAACATGAAAGCCAAACAAAGTCTTAAGAACTTAGGCATCATTTTTTATAATAAACTTAGTTTTAAATCACATATTATTACTACTACAACAGCTTACTATCACCTTTGAAATATCTCTAAGGTCTGTGACACGCTCTCTCCTGCTGTTCATGAGAAACTTGTCTATGCATTTATTACATCAAGGTTAGATTATTGTAACTGTGTTTTATCTGCTCTTCCTAAGAGCTCTATTTCACACCTGCAATGAGTCCAGAATGCTGCTGCTAGGGTTCTCACCCCCAGAAGCAAGTGGGATCATATTACACCTGTTCTCACCTATTCCACTCACTGCTCTGGCTACCTGTTAGATCTAGAATAAATTTTAAGGTTCTGGCGATGGTATTCAAATGTCTTTATGTCCTTACATCCCGTTACCTTAGTGGCATGATTGTTAGATATTTTCCAGTTAGATCTCTTAGGTATTTGAATAGTTATCTACTGGTGATTCTCACAACTCGATTCAAGATTAGAGAGGGTGCATTTTGCCACTATGGTCCAAAGCTCTGGAACTCTCTTCCTGAGGAACTCAGAGACATTTCATCCCTGAACTATTTTAAGAAGAGCCCTAAAACCTTCCTGTTCAGATCTACATTTCTGTGACTTTGACTATATGTTATAATGTTATATACATTCTTTTTATTATTTTACATACTTAGAATTATTTTTTTAAGATTATTTCTTTTCATTTAAATTTTACTATGATTTTAAATGTTTACAATTGTTTGTAAAGTGCTTTGAGTTGAATGTATGTATGAAAAGTGCTATATAAATAAAGATTATTATATTATATTATATCCCCACCACATGTAATTATAAATGGACTAGGGAAGTCTGGGAACGGCCTAAACCCACAACAGTAAAATAAATCTATCATTTCTTCTACAGCTTTAATAGACATTTCATGTTTTATTTCAGTGCTATTCAATGCCCTGTGTTCATTCATTAAAAGCCCTGCTTTCTGCACTGCATGCCCCATGAAAAATGAGCATTCAACTCTCATGCAGTAGTGTTCTCCAGCACCCTGGTGATCAAACCCCCATATTTCCATGTTCTCATTGGATTATTATCCACATGAGCAACATAGCTGTGATGTTGGTGACCAGAATCTGCTAGCCATTAAGCTTTTACTGGTCAAATGGTGACACTTGCTTTATTGTGTACTGACTGTTAAACTTGAAATGTCTACCAGGAAACTGAACCCATGACAAGCTTGCTGGTCCCTTTTCTCTTCACCGGTCCAGATTGATATATACTACCACCCAGGATCCAACAAGCGTGGGTGCCCTGTTTCATATCCATGCTTCTACAAATGCCTCTACTGACACTTGTGAACCCCATGGCTTACTCACAAACATCCACAAGTTTGTCTCTTAATAACTCTCCCCATGTGAAAGTTTATGCCTATTTCTATAAATGCCATTGGGTCCCCTGCTAACGTCATGGACTTGCCAAAGTATAAATATACTTAGTACTCACACCTCAACACAATATTAAAAATGTGTGAGATGGACATCCAGATATCACCTCCAATCTAATGGCCAATATGAAAGCACAAATTAACAATTGGCAAAAGTTCAAATCTTCTGCTTGGACAATAAAATTGATTGTAGTCAATTCCTCTACTGGAAAAGACAGTGTAGAAATTCTAGACTCATTATTCCATTGGTTCTTTCCAATCTTTCCTTGGCCTCAATGGTCACCCATCACCCACCAGCTGGCAACACATGGATACACTGAAGTTAGGCCATGTCTGGACATGTCCACCAATGAATAGACAGCATGTTGCAACTGGACTCCCCAATTCCATTCTGGCAGTCATCTCTGACTTTTGACACATGAAATCTGCCTCCATCAAAGCAGTATGTAACTGCACCACAAATTCCATTGGCCCTTTTCCCATCTCTAAACAAATTAATGAGGTCACATACCAGCTCCCCAGGCACTTCAGGATCCCCATAACATTTCACTTGTACACCTTAAAACCATTTGTCACAGATCCCTAAGATGAAATGAACAGTACTCCTTGCATATACTGTGTAATGTCTGTTGTATTTATGTCAGTGTACCCAGGGACTTTCACCACCTTATTGATTAGAATGGATATGGGACAGAAGAATTCTGTTTGGTCAGTTTGCTGAACCCTGGTCTACCTTGTGTGTTTCACATTTTTTCTGTGAGTAATTAAATCTGCTTTTCAACAATCTGTTAAATAGTCATGTCATTGCACCCATTTTATCTCAACAGTGATCATTTTCATATTTGCCTTATACATTTCAGGGTCACATGAGGCTAGAGCCTAACCAGTAGTACAGAGCACAAAGCAGGTTACAAACCTGGACAATGCCAATCTATCACAGAACACATACCAATGGACTTAACGATTGTCTGGGAATTTTGGGAGGAAACTGCAAGAAATCTATATAGAAACAAGTAGAACATATACACTCCACACAAGTGTATTCAGATTTTGGAATGATATTGGAGATCTGTGGAACATGGAGGACAAAATGACACACTTTCCATTCCCTCTTAGTGCCTAAACATCAGCACAGGGCAGGTAGGAACCATTTCTGAACAAGACACCATTCTACTCTCTTACAACCTCACACATATGTGGAATGTGTGAATAAATCCATGCAGATACTAAGAGTACATGCAAACTTCAAAAGGCAGTGGCTGGGTCGGTGTTCAAAAGCTCCTGCAGCACTGATATGTCTCATGCACACATACTAGCACAAACACACCACCACTTTGCTGAAATTGATCCACCACCAAAATAGTACCTGATCTATGGTGGTCCTTTGGGGGGTCCTGACCATAAGACAACAGTCTAAAGGGGACAAACAAAGCATGTAGAGAAACATACAATTTAATTATAGACTTGTATAGTTCAAGGAATGCCTACCATGGGTGCCAACAACAACATGTGTATTTTGGGATATGTTTTTATTCACCAAATGTCAAATAGCAGAGTAGTCGCTTGCATTCACATACAGCTGAGAACAGCTGTCTGCTTTACCCTTTGTTTACCTGTGTACCAGAACTCGAGCTTCTGGGGAAAATGGTGTGGTTATGCCAAGTAATCAAGAGCCCAACTTTAGCATGAGAAGAAGAGATACAGACATTATCTGACTTGTATCGTTATATTAAATGTAAGGTCTTTGGGAAGTGAAATGGATGAGCTCTCAGTGTTGACTAAAGCCCATGGGGAGTAAAAGACCTGCAGTCCAATGTGATTTACGGAAACATGGGAGACAGCTGAAACTCGAGAGTGTGTTTTCATTGGATTTATGGCTTTCAGCTCATATGTGCCCCTGAACTACAGCAGAAAATGGTAAAAAGTAATGTGGTGGACTTGTCCTCTTTGTGAACAACAGACGTTGCTGGACACCTAACTGTTAAAGAACGAATTTGTAACCAGAATCCATCTTAAATGCTGTTTTGGTCATATACAACATGCACACCCTGTCCAAAAATTAACTGTAAATCCCCATAGCCAGCAGTACTCAGCCACAAACCACAATATTCCCACCACCATGCTTGACTGTAGGCAAGACACCCTTGTCTCTGTACTCCTCACCTGGTTGCCGCACCACACACAGAATTTCTTGTGCAGCATCTTTAGAAGAGGCTTACTTTTGGGACAACAGCCATGCAGACCAATCTGATACAGTGTGTACCGTATGGTCTGAGCACTGACAGGTTGATACCTGCTGCACTGACAGCACTCCTACATCTATTTCCAAAAGCCAGCCTATGGGTATGACACTAAGCATGTGCACTTAACTTCTTTGGTCTACCTTGGCAAGGCGAAGTTTTAAGTGGAACCTGTCCTGTTAAACCGCTGTATGGTTTAGGCCACCGTGCTGCGGCTATCTTTCAGGTGGTTGAATCTTTTATAGCCTAGGCCAACATTATGCAGAGCAACATTTTTTTTTAGATCTGGGGGTGTTGTCCCATGAAAATATATAATAAAATAGTTACAAATATCTAATGGGTATACTCACTTTTGAGAGATATGGTCTACAGTCTGCTTGTCATTCCATATATTCGAACTCCTATATTCAGACTTTGTGTCAGAGTGATTATTGTTAATTATTTATTAGAACTAAATGACTTTGTGTTGGCAAAAAGTAAAAAAACAGAATATATCAATCTTGAGGACATTGAGTAATTTGACATGAATTGATTTCTGTCAGAATTTCAATTTCTAAATCTGAATCTCTTGAAGCAATGACTTTTTCACAAACTTCTTATTGTTGTATTGGTTTTATATTGATTTATGTTGTGTATGTATGCATTTAATGCAAAGATTAAATGTTTTGATATAAGGAGAAATTGTTATCATAGGCTCTCTGACTACTTTTCAGTAGTACTTTGTATATCCCTTTCAGTTTTAGCCCAGGGAATATTAGAGGATATGTGTTTGGTAATGTAGTTTGTGTTTATTTGTGCTTACAGTTTGGTATATAAATTACTTTCAATTGTCATATTTTTAGTTTGGTCAATCAACAACAGCTGCACAGATACATTCCAGAATAACTGGAAAGTAATACAGTCCGGCTAGCAAAAACAGCATTATTTTAAAAGCAACAATGGGTAACAAAGGGCTTTTCATTGTTGATTAAAAATCAATGATCTCTTCAACTTTCACCAGCAAGAGTTTGCACAGTGCAGAAAAATGGCCTTCACAACAACCATTTGATTAACCTGGATGATATCATGCGCTGATAGCACCATAGTGAGAAAATCATTGTTAGATCTCATTTTCTGCACAGAGGAAAGAAGTAATATCTAGCACCCTACAATGGCCCTGTGCACCAAATTTCTGTCTTTAACTGAAACAGGAATAAAGATGTGAATCTAAATGGTGTGAAAATGGTATGGTGCGAGTGTCTTGAATGGCTGTTCCATATATTTGTTGTTATAGGAGCACAGTGCCTGCTGTGCCATCACACACTCTCGGCAGCGTATATGTGTGTATGTGAAATGTACAGATTGGCAATGACAATACAAATCAACGACATAAGAAAGATGTGAGTAATGTTTGTGCAGTTTGTTTACAATCATCACTTATCATCATCTGCAACCAAAGTTACAACAGCAGTGCTCAATTCTATTTTTCGCTTTTTTCACACATCCACCTGGTGATCACATTGCTCCTTCACTTTTTAGCAGGATCATTGAATATATCAGGTATTCTACTGGGTGCACTTGGTTTGGGGAGCAGAACTGATGTGGCTGTATTGTCACACTGTCAGAAACCAGTCCAGAGCAATAGTAAGCCTCTATACCATATTTAACTGCTTTTCCCACATAAAAGCCTTCAGGCACCACCACTGACATATAGCTCTAAAAGCTGCCCTTTATATTGATTTCCTAAGGTGGAAATTGGACATAACAGTTATCTGAATTGGACAGGTTTTTTTCAATGTAGAAAAAACTGGATGGCAGTATACAGAGAATAAAGTAGAGTGCAACCACAATATGTGAGCTTTGGAAGCATCAGAAAGGAGAATGTAACATAAATAATACATACTGTACATCTATGTGCCAAAAGCCTGATAGCACTAGTTTCACTAGTTTTAGCCCTATAACAATTTCTAACAATGATTTTATCTGCATAATCATATGAGTGAATCTGAATGCCATGAACTCCACAGTCAGGTGTGTGCCATGGACACCTTACAGCATTTATGGGGACACTTGGCTACAGAGAAAGACAAACATTTAGTTACATCACAATAAGCTCTTTGGAATACCATAGAAAGATGGTGGTAATAACATGGATCAACAGATTTTACACAAACTTGTGGAGTCCATTCCAGCTTGAGTGCATGTTGTCATTACAGCAAAATAGGGACATACAGAATACTAATAAACCATTAATTAAATAATTCAACTGTCACTCAAATTGTTGTGCAGATTGTATGATACAGTACTGATACGATACAGTAGTGGCTTCAAACTTTTGGTCCCCACTGTACAAGTCACATGTGCCATATTTAAAATGCTTTGCTTTTCTATGCTTTTCTTCAGTGTCATCTGAGTGGATAATACAGGTGAATATATTATTGAATGACTTATTCATACCACATCAGTCATCCGTATGAAGAAAAGAAGCAACACAGTTAGAAAAGTCATTTTAAGACTGTCACAGATTGCAGTGATTACAGAAAGTAATAGCAACAAGTAATGCTTTTGAAAATGTGGGTTATAGGCAAAAAAGGAAGTTGCAGTCATATTAAATCCTAGCTTTTCCATTGCTAAATATGAGTGCCTAAGGCTTGATATGTTTAAAGTCCACTGTTTTCAACCAGATTGTTTTGTCTGAGAACCTGAATTTAGCTTTGGTTTTCATGTATTTTGTTGTCACAGACTTCATGAATTTTGGAATTCAAGTACATAACTTTTGTATACTGAATGTATTTACCTTGCTTGCCAACGTGCACAAGTTGATTTATTTTTGAGACAAAACAAGTTGTCTCAATGCTAAACATAAATAAGAATTGTATATAATGGAATACAGATACAAGACCTGAGTGCATAACATGCTAAGGATATGTTACTACAACATTTTAGTTTACAATTACAATTTGTTACACTGTAACATTAATTACTAAAGGTATTGTCTGTCAAATAAGCCAGTAAGACTACTTCTCATACAGTAAATAAACATTTGAATGTCAGAATTTCTCAAAGATTTTTTTTTTTTTAAATGAACATAAGATTACCTAAAGCGTCATTGCTACCAGTCATGTCATGTTGAGGTCTTACATACACCTTCTTAGCTCGTTATATTATGTGTTTTATTCCATGTTACTTTTGTT
>JAYJMA010000036.1:1419725-1436428 GCA_036873895.1 Parotocinclus cabessadecuia | reverse complement strand
GAGCTAACAAGAAGAACTAAAAACAGCCTGTGGAAGAGAATATGTCCGGCTTTCATTAAAATATTAATCAAACCAAAGCCTTTAAGAAATGGCATTTCACCTTGGGAGAAGATGTACTGCTTGCTTGTGTCATTATGGAGTAGCTAGCCAGCGTTCATAATGGATTTTGCATTGTGCCATAGGACATCATTTACCCAGCTGTGTCATATACAATGTAAAGGAATGTATTCGAATTTAGGCCTAAACATAAAGAAAATGACCTACTCAAGGCTGTTACGATGTCAAATGCATATTACAGTGAAAGTAACAAAAACCGGACAAGCGTGTGTAATCAGATGCTACCACTCTCTCCTCTTTTGTTCCTTGCTGGCTTTTTATCACGCTCACCTCTTGGCAGACACTAAGAAGTGGAGTCCCATTTTATTTCTGAATCACTCTGAATGACATACTACAAAGGTTGGATGTGCTGCTGCCCTTTCCATTTTAAATGGTACGTTGGCATTTAACTTTACTCATGTCAGCAGAACTACACTTGCAAGTTATGGCTTAATGTATGTGTATTTATTCACAATGGTAGTCACTTTTAAAATGAGCTGTTATCCTCAATAGAGGATGTTAAGATATTTAATATATAAACATGATTTTCGGTAACTAGCTACAAAGAAAAACGAAAGATAATGGTTAAATAATAATGTGCACACACTTTGACTGGCTCTCGACAAATGCAGTATAATCTAGTTAAAAAGTTCAAAACCCTATATGTTTTGTTGGACACAAACTAGCAACTATTTGCTTTAAAGTTTAAGCACAACTTCAAATAAGACCTGATCCTCTCCTTATAGATCCTACATGTAGGATCTATACTTATCTATATGTTCAGCCACATCTGTTTTATTATTGTTTCTTGCTAAACACTTATTGAAAACAAGGCCTTTCACACTTAAAAGACTTCAGTCAATTCATATTGAATATATGTATTTTAATACTACCAAGTTATTAACTGAGTAATAAACTTAGCTCACCAACTAAGGAACTGCTAACAAAAACATATACCTGGCACCTATAAGTTGTCTATAATCAATGCGATCATAATAAATGACAAAAACTACTGTATTAGATTGACCATTATACTGTTTTCAAAATAAAAACATTTAGCCTTATTTTTGAACTGTGGGGACAACCATAGCTGCAGGTATTGTGCTTGGCCTGCACATAACATCACAAATGCACACTGAAAGTAAGCTATGGGTGTTATGCACTATCCTTATGGAATTATCTGTTATTTAATGTACTAAAATGTCAGCTGTTTGCTGAATGGGATCTGAAATGCCCGGTATGACTTTCAGTAATAACAGAGAGATGTTGTGATAATTATAATAATTTCCTTTTGACTTAGAAAGCTGTTGCAGTTTTAATTGAGCAGACAGATTTAGCTGTGTTGGGCAGCTGAGTTTATAGAGCTTTTTGTTGATCATTTGTGCCAAATCCTTGCGCACTAGTGCATTAAATTGCATTCTGATAATCATTATGTAGTTATGTCTGTTTCAATCTTTCCTTTAAGCCCTAAGAGTGTTCTCTGATTGTGCTAAAGACTGGCTACTAAGAATACATTTACAGTATAGTCATGCAATAAATATTGTAATATACCCTTCTTCTCTTTAAGACCAAATCACAGTCATAATATCGGCATGTGCATTTCAGTAGCCATATAGCAGCATCATGTAGAACAGCACTCAATCAGTAAAATAAGCTAGTTAGTATGTATCAAATCATTTATTATTTCTTTTGGCATCTGTCTTCAATAAGAAAAGCTGTAGCACATTACACTGTCATCAAAGCCTTGTTTTCTTGCTTCGTCCACACAAACAAGGGAGATTGAGTCACAATGGTTCCAATCACGATGTCAGATGAGATGTGCGCCTTTTGAGATCGAGCTATGGCACAAACAATTACTTTCATGCTATTTACATTTTCAGACATTTTCCCAATGAATTTATGAATGCAAATTTGATAGGTTTTCATTTCCGTATGAATAAATAGATGGTTTGTTTTGGCAATACAGAAAGGTGCAGCAGGCTATAATCCCTGATGAGCTGGGTCTGGCTGGGTTTATGGGTTTATAAGAATTGAGTGGCTGCTTGCTGATGTGATGCTTGTGAAGGCCAGTATAATATGCTAACTGATATACTGATATATAACTACATAAGTCTATCCATGATATTCACTGCCACACTTGACAAGGTTTCCTGCAGTACTGGGTTCCCAGAAAAGCCATGGAACATGTAATGTTATTTTGCAGACCTGGAATAGTAATGGAAAAGCATCATTTCCATTACTTTCTTATCCTCTTCATCCTGAATCGGGTCGAGGGAGATCCTGGCGACATAAATTTGAGTACCCAGAGCAAACCCAGGCAGGATATGCAAACTCCACACAGAAATGACCCAGACCACTTCACCTGGGGACTGAACTCAGGACCTTCTTGCTATTAGGTTCCAGTGCTACTGGCCAAGCCACTGTGCCACTCCATGATATTTATGAGGTTCTATTATATTATATAGTCATGTTTTTTCTAGGGATGTGCTGATCCAGTACTGCCAACACCTCTAAAAAGTTGAATACACACACATTCAGACACAAAAACAGAATAAACACATAATTTCACAACTTTCGATTCAGATTCCATAAATGTAAGATACATACATACAGTATTCTTGTTTCATGTTCACCTTGCCCAAACTATGTATCCATCCAAGAAGATGTTTTTGAAAACATGCATTAACTTTATGTAGCAGCTTCCCAGTTATCAGCTGCAGTATAAGCCTCAGTCTGCAAAAAGACTATTTTAAGTGATCTAGTCATGGAAGAGAAACACATAATAGAGTGAAAAATAAATCTCCTAAAATATAGAGAAAGGGAAAGTGAGAGAGGTGGCAGGAAAGTTAAAAAGGGAAAAGGTCAATTGGGTGACCTTTATAGATCCTTATGTCTGTGCAGGGGATCAGCACGCACTGCCTGATGAACTTCACTCTCTATTAGCATCAATGTTGGGGATGTTCTTTCACTGCTGATCAATATACTGAAGGACAAGCGTGTCAGAAAAACAGAGGACCGTTCTCATTCTTGGCAGGACAGGGTTGGAGTTAAGGGTTTTGTGCTGAGTTCCAGTGAACCTAAATTCCTCTTGAGGTACTGAAGACATTCTGACTGAGGGAATAATTTCTAGAGAGCTTTGAAAGGCTCACATCATGACCAGTACTATCAAATGCAAGTCATCTTTGCCCCTCTGCACCTCATAAGATGGCAATAATTGTAAAATACTCTGTTATATGTGCCAGGTAAATGTCAAGCACACCATGGTATCATGACTGTTTATAAGACTATGCCAATGGCATGGTCAAGACTGAAATTGACCAACTTGGTTGGTTATGTGGGCCAAGACACTAGCACACCACCGTAATGGCTCAGAATTGAGTCCTGGTAGTGACTTCCCACCACGTTGAGCACCACACATGCGTACAATTGACTGTGTCTGATAGTATGAGTGGAAGGCAGGTGGGAAATGTCTCCTGGTTTTCGCTAACATTTTACCTGTGGCCTGCGTTCTCCAGGATCAGCAGACAATAGTAAAAAAATATTTTAAAAAAGATATTAGAAAAATAGAATTGTGGGATTACATGAATGTGAATAACTGCATTTAAGTGAATTAATTAAAAATTGCTGTGCTATTTAAAATATTACATAATTTTATTGAACAGTTTTTTTATTGAAGTTTTTTTTCACATTATCAAGTTATTATATCTCTGAAAGAAAGCTAAATAATGCTTGGCTGATGTAGACTCCAACGTTCCATTTACAATGTTACTAAACTGCAGGAAAATTTGTTGATCGTTAAAAAAACCTTTGTTAACTGACCAGTCAGTGCTAATTTTGTATTCAGCCAAATCTGATCAAAAATTGTAAAATTTCTCACAAGCTTATTTACTGTTTGCCGTGTTCAAGAAACCAGTCTGAGATTATCTGAGCTTTATGGCATAGTGTGTCATCCTGCTGGTATTAATATTCAGGTAGGCTGTGACGTTTAAACCATGCAAAATTGGTATTAATGAGCCCAAAGTGACCCAAGAATAAATACTCCATACCATTGCACCACAATAGCCAGCATGTTCATGCCAACTTATTTCCCTACCATCTAAATGTCAGCAGACAGAATTCACATTTGAATTGAGACTCATCAAACCAGGCCCATAGAGCACTGCCAATCATGCCATGTTCAAAGTCACTTAAATCACACTTTTTCCCCCAATTGGATTGTCAGTTTGAACTTAAGCAGGTCATCATGACCATGTTGCTGCCGCTTGATTTTTGCATTAACAGGCAGTTGAACTTCCAGATCAACATGCATTTCAGAATTTGTTTCCTGAATGGCAAAACAAATGAAAAATGGAGAAGTACGGTCAGCAATCAACCTGTATACTGTAAGCTTATTCAACTTTAATCAATAGGACAAACCTTACCCCTTTACCTATAGTTCTTATGGGGGTATACTATACAGGATAATTGGGGAGTAATCCTAACTGACTGACAAGACACTGGAAATCAACACATTAAGTAACTCCTGGTTAAAGTTCAAGAAGGTTTTGGGTTTGATCCCTGGTGGAGCAGCCTGGGTCCTAACTGTTTGGAGTCAACACCACCAAAAAAGGTGTTCATATTTGATTACCCCTGGTACGCCAAGAGCTACACTTTCTTAAGAAATTTGTGTTAAGCTAATTGGTGTTTCAAAATAAGCTTTAGTATCTGTAATATTGTGTGTGTGCATGTGCCCCATGATGGATTGGTACACTGTTAGGGTTGTTCCTGCCTATGCCATTGGCTAGGCACTGGCTTTCCCATGACCCTGATCAGGATTAAGCAGATAAAGCAGATAAGACAGTGAATGAGTGAATGAATGAATGAATGAATGATATTGTTTGACATATATGTTCCGTCTTTCTCACTTTCTCACCAGTTATCTCTACAGCCCAGCTTTTCTCTCCACATTTATACATTTTCAATACCCACTGTTTGTTTCAAGATGTCTTTAACTTTGTCAGTCCATTTATCTGGATCTGTCATTCCCCTAAACTGGCTTAGCCCAGGGGAACAAACCACACGCTAAAGAGAGCAGATTAGCCCATCACAGGCTGATTCACTGACAGGCTCAGTACACTCAGGGCTGACAATTTACCAGAGTCCAACTTCTCCATTACAGCCTGTCGAATTAAGCACTTCCTCTCCCTGTCCCAAAGAGCCACCCCTACAACTCACCATTGAATATGAAATTAGCATGGCATAGTTGAAAGGTGACACAGGATAATTTGCAGCTGAAAGGGGTGTAATAGCTGTGCTTTATGCTCTACAAATGCAACTGATTCCTTGTATTAAAAACTACTCTTGTCTCTTACTCGCTTTTTTTAACTTTTTTTTCTCTGTGGATTAGCTTCCTTATTTCACATGAGGGTTTACATTAAAATAACAACAGCCCTCATTTCCGTAATATATTCTAATAGATTACAGTCAGAGGTTGCGGTTTTAGTCAACACATCGGCCTGTCCATTATGTTTTACCTGTTTTAATATGTGGAAATAAAATGCACATAATTAGCTAATTTCACTATGACCCCATTTGTCTGCTGCCAATTTGCCTCCCTTTGACCTTTTGTTTTACCTCACTGGCCAGGAGCGATGACAAAAGTTGCATTATCAAGAGCAAGATTTGTACATGTTTACAGGTGTGAAACTCTAACTAACCACAGATGTGATGGGGGCACAGGATAATTTGGAAAAAGGTATTAAACCATTCAGACCTAGACACATGGTCTTGTCACTGAGCTACATGCTTTCCCCTAATTACAATCCAGCAAATGGGAAGACATCTGATGTAGAGCACAGTGACCAAAATATGTAGAGCACAGTAACCTGTAAGTCCTTACACTCCTCCACAGATGCTCAATAGGGTTTAGATTTGGAGACATGCTTGATAATTACCCTCAGATTTTTAGCAAAGGAGTGGTCATCTTGGCGGTATGTTTGGGGTTGTTATCATGTTGGAATACTGTCCTGCAGCTCTGTTTCTGAAGGGAGAGGATCATGTGTAAAAACGTTGGAAAAAATTTTTGTAGTTGCGTACCTTGAATGACCTTTAAATATGCAACACCTTTTAAAAGTTAAACATCCATGTTAAAAGCACATAACCTTCCATATTTACTCCAGTGAGAAGCATTCGAAACTTTGATTATTGCATTAATGGATTAGCATAAACAGGAAAATACAATATATCATTAAAATTTATTTATATGATTTAGAATCATTAATTGTATTTTATTTTATTTGATCTAGATTTAGGTGGCACAGTTCCATGTCTAAAACTATAACTTTTTTTGTTGGCCCCTTTAATAGCGATTTGAGCGGCATTGATACCAAAAGCCACGGATGAATCAGCATTCAAACATAAAAATGCCAAGGAATGACTGTAATTCTTTCTTGCTCCTATATTCTCTTGATTCACTTTTACACCTTGTGAAGTTTACAATTGGTATAAGGAATTAAAAAAAAACTTTTACGAAACTTTTCCAAAATCTTTGTAGAGATTGTTTATACAGCTGGTTTTCAAGACATCTTTGCCAACTCTTTGGACATGACAGACACGATATTAGTCTCAAGAAACAAGATATGATCGACATAGATGATTAACCACGTATTCAACATGTCATACAGAACCTGATTTTAAAAAGAGTAAAATAGTTATTCATGAATGGCATATGCACTGAATATTGTTGTCTTCCACTATATTGTTGTCTTCATCTTCTCATAAAAGTATTAACATCTGATTCCCAGAATTGAAGTATCTGTAATTAATACACAGTCTCAATAATACAAAAAATAAACCTGCAGGAATAGTAGTAGATTCCTTAATGGTCTCTAGAAGGGAGCAAGGGTAAGTCTTACCCTATAAGGGTGTTGTCAAAGGAGGCATGACTGAAGCACAGCCCCAATAACAGTGTGGTGACAACTCTGAAACCTAACTTTTTACTAAACACTTTAGCCAAGTCACGATTTTTAGGAGATGCGTTTACTGTATCTGGACAGAGCTGTTGTTTAATTTTAACCCAAAATAACAAACCTCCATTCCATTTCTGGTCAGAGATAAACTGACTGTCATTTTAATTAATACCATAGCACACCACAAGTGCTCTTAAAGCCCTCCATTAGAGGTCGTCTAAAAGTGCCCTTGCAGATATCCACAACCACATATAGTGGCCATAGTTTTCAGTGGACATATGCATGCAGTTAAGGTAAACATGTTCATCTGTGCAAACACACCCACATACACATAGCAATTGTGGTACAGGGCAGGTTCATTTTGACCAACACATTCCTGCACAGCAGTAGTACTTTCTAATAAAGCTTGGCTAGGGCAGGGCTCTAGAGAAGGGTTATTATGTATGAACAGTGATAGTACTAAGTGCCTATAGACAGTGCCTTTCCCTTACTGAATCGCCAGGGAAAATGTGGTTGTTAGTCAGTTTGGTTGATGTCTACATGTTGACTTTCAATGTTTATATCCTTGTTTCCCATTTCCCCAGCTTGGGCTCACCAAACTTTCTTTTATTTGTCTGCCATTAAAGCTTTCTGCTCATTTTCCACACACATCAAACCTACTGAGTCTATTCTAGTCTAAGTAATTGGATCTGCAAGGACTCGGTGTTCCTGCGGATGCACTTACCATTGCACTCAAGCTGTTTTACTATAACCAAATGTAGAATAAAACAGGAAAACAGAAACCTAAATTCACAAAATTAACACGTATATCTAAAACGTTTTATAAGATGCTTTTATCCAGAGTCGATTACAATTCAGTTAAGCATTTCAACGTTAAGGGACTTACTGAAAGGCCCTACAGTACCTGAACTTTTTTATTATTACTTCTTTAGCATTTAACCCTCCAATTAGAAGTCCAGAGCCCTAACCTCTAAGTCATCCCCTCACACACACAAAGATCAAAATCAATCGCAGTTTTTGGGTTAAAAGTCATTTTCAGTAGTTTTTCACTTTGTCAGTTTAATTGATGTTTTACCACTAATATAGTCTACTAAGAAGTACAATAAATAATGTATGCATTGAATTCACATGCATTATTAGTCAGAATAAATAGACAGCACTTGAATTAACTTAAATAACTCACCAGACATTTGACTTCAACATATAGGATAGTATGGATGATTTTTAATGTTTGTTTTTTTAAGGCTCATGAAGATAATGCTCAAATCTAAATAATGAAGATAAAGTATATGAACAGAGAATACTATATATGGATAATGGTTTGAAAAAAGAAAGAGATGTGACATTGTTACTCAGTTTCAGGTGTACCTGTCATTATGGCTGAATAAGTTTTATTCTAGTATAATTATCTGTTTTCAAATTCCATGCTTTTATTTATTATTTACATGGAGTTTTGGTGGTCTGTTTTATTGATGGATCCATTGAAATTTGCAAAATATTAATGGTGGCATCAACTGTTTTTCAGAAGCCCTTCCTTTTAACCCCAGAGAGCCTCATTCTCACTCTCTGCCCCCTTTTCTCCACTGCTCTCTCCACTGCAAGACCTCATTTCCTTCATCAGCCCCTACAGTCTCTCTCACGCTTTACAGAGAGGACCGGGAATTCTCCCTCATTGTTTTACACAAAGAACGATGGCTATTGATTGGTTCCCCTTTTAAATATGGGTGCTCTTCATGCTCAATTCATCCAAATTAAATTGGTCACAACCCACCTGGTGTTACTCTGTCCTCAGTATGTCTGACAGAACATTCAAAGGCGCTCTAGCCCAACTTCACTGACCTCTGCTGACCTCCAGTTTTGGTGATCTCAAGCTATTGTGACTCACTCTGAAAAAGAGGGCATCTCAAATAGAATGCCCTCATCTTTCTTAAAGGGTCACCTTTAAGACCACTAGCAGAGTCCTCTTTCACCAAGCCCCTGCCTCGGCCCACAGCCAGTAGGGCTTTTAATTACCATCCTACTCCCTTTCTCCCTGGTCTCCTCCTCCTCCTCTTCCGGAGCATGCCTCTTGTCTTTTTGGACCCAGTCTTGCCATGTCAGAGAGTCTTAATGTGCCTGCATCTTCAGCGACAGCCATAATGCTGCACTCACTGATGTTTATTAGCCAGATCCATTTGCCACATGCCCCCCTCCCATGCCTCTCTCACGCTCCCTCTCTCTTTCCACCTCTCTCCTTTGTGCTGCCATATGAATGCACTTTGATGGTTGATAATTATGCCTGTCCTTCTGACATGAGGATCCACAGTCTGCCCTTGTTAAGCCAGTAATTAGCCTGTCCTCCTTATTTATTGAGAAAGTACAAATTATCTCTTCTAGTGGGCACTGGCCATTCCCCGCTATCTTGCTCTTCCCAGCTCTCCCCTGCTCACTCTCTCTCTCTCTCTCTCTCTCTCTCTCTCTCTCTCTAACACTGTCTCTCGCTCTCCATTCTCCCTGTATCCCTCAGCACTTTTGATAGGCTGAAAGCAGCTGCACTAAAGCAAGATAAAGCTCCACCATCAAGATGATGAACAGTGTGGATGAAGGGGCTTCGCGCTGAGCACAAAGGCCGGAGCGGAGAGGCTGAGGCAGTGGTGAGGACAGCTGAAGAATGCTTTTGCGGGCAAGGATGAATAGCTCTCATTTGTGAATATACAGATCTGCATGGTGAGGACAAGAGAGAGAGGGAGAGTCAGAGAGGGGGTGAGAGAAGATATGGAGTGGAGGTAGAAGAAAAAAGAAAAAAGCACAAAAGAAAAAAAACACAGGTCACCATAAATAAAGTTTGGAGAGTACGGTTGTTAATGATAAATACAGCTATGGGAAACTCTCTGTAAGCGTAATGCACAAGTACATGCACACAGTTAATACATACAAAGGTAGGTTAGGATTTTATCCATGAATCACAAAGGAGTAATTAACAGTAGACACATATTAGGGAAATTATATACTCTGGTGTTTTACCTTCAGTCACTTGTCAGAGTATTCCTATACACTCACATATAAGACCTGAATTGAATTTCCAGACCTGTGCTGACCACAACCTGCCGAGATTTCACTTATCAGGCACAACAGGACTGTACATCTGTTCATATAATGTTATTGCAACAAGCATGACACACAGTGTACATTGTTTTCACTAGCTTGCCTTTTAGGGACAGCTTCGCTGACCTGTGCATTTATTACTTTGCATGTTCATCCTTTCTCTCCATCATGTTTGGTCTTGTCCTCTTCTTTAAAGATGTCTGGAATATTAAGCTGTGACCCCCTGCTGCCCTCTCCCACCATCTCACACTAAAAGCACAGTGTCCTTTTGAGTAGCAACAAAACCCTTTTACTCAAGTCTTGCAGGAGTGCTGTATTCAGACGAGACCCCTGTCCCCCCCACAGTCCTGTGCCCCAAAGAGCCTCCCGATTAATAGAGATGTAAATAAGTTCAGACAGTTGCCAGACCTTTGTCTACATCTTACATTCGAGAGACATCACAAGGATCTCTTTTTGTCAGTGTCGCCTGTTTTGTGGGCTTTATGCATGTCTGGGCAGAGGTTTTTAATCTGTTTAACTTAGTGTTTAAAGAAAATACCCTCCTCTGACTAAATAAAGGGAATATCCTACTTACAAATTGTGTTACAAATAATTTTTATCCATGTAACAGTATCCCCTTAGCTGTACATGATCACCATTTACTTTTTAGCAACATTTCTTCTGCGTAGATGTGCAAAAGCCATTCAAAGCCCACTCGGGTTTGAAAAAAGCAAAAGCTGCCAGGTCCCAGTACAGAAATGCATTAGTAATAACCAATAATTAACACAAATCTCATGGGACAATTCATGAACCTCAGTCTGAATACAAAATATTACCACCATCATTCCCAGGTGCTAAGTGATGGTGAAATCTGGATTCTAACAAAAACAATGTTTAACCGTATCGATTTCATTTGCCAGTACATCAGATCACTCAAGTGGTAGGTGCAATTTATAGGAGATGTCACCCCTTCTGTCTACTGTGAATCTGATATTTAAATTTGTGTGATATTTGAATTTCAGTTTTATCCTGGCCATTTAATGCTAGTAAACAGGAAAACAGCAACAACAACTCTGCAATCATGTCTGAGATAGAATGGAGAGGGAGCTTTCACTTGGAGGTGGAACTTTAATGTTGCCATTTATTTGAAAGCTTTATGTCAACTTGAGTATGGAGACTGCTTAATATTGATCCAATTAGTTTCATTTGTAAATCTCCTGGTGTTGCTTAAAAGAAAGCCCAGTAAATGATCAACAATAATAAGTAGTATTACTTAATTTCAAGTTCTTATCCATTATAAGGGTTTAATTTTCATAGATTTCACCACCTTGTCCTGCTGGTACCCCATGCTGCATTTCTGTCTTTATCACCAGATATACTGGTCAGGGTGACAGATCTGGAGTAGCTGTTGATGCCATAATGTGGCACCAGGGCAGTTTTTCTCACTAACACCTACTCTATGTGCCCCCTGTGAACATGTGCTATTTCCACAGGTGCTGCATACTCTTCACACCTGAAAATGCAGCAGAGACACCAACTTGCTTCCAATTAGCATCTTCCTCCCAAAGGAGGCCTAGCACGCATACACATACAAACTGATAAGAGACAAATCTACACAATAATATTATACAGACCTCCTGGTGTTAAAATGTTCCATAAACGCCATACACATTAATAACCTTAAAAAAAGTAAAGGAACAAATGCTTACATTTGTTGTGAGATCAAACGTATTTGTGTTTTAATCTAAAACGAAAAACTGTGTGCAAAAACTCTAAACAAAACACTCACAGCTGGCTATGATCTATGAATACAGTATAGGTGGCACAGTGGTTAACAAGGAGACCGTGGACCACAAAGTTTAGGGTTCATAGTCCATTAACCTGCGACTGCTTCAGTTGTAAGCAGTTATCTGTTAAATGTTTATAAAAAAGTGAAAACATGCATACTAAAAACCCAGAAACCTCTTACAATTATCAATTGTACTTATACACTTATACGTTATAGCACTTATAGTGACCACTAAAACATTGTGGCCAGCACCACTCTTGGCTCTCTATACCCCTACCTGTAAGACCTCTAAATTAAAAACAATGACAATATATTTAGGAAGAAATAGGATTGGAAATTTTCATTTTGAAGACATGGCATATTTATAAACATGCTTTACAATGTATATATTTTTACACACTGTAAGCATCATCTGGAATGTTACAGCTATTTAAAACACAACTGAATTAAACCATGACCGAAATGCATGAAGCAGTACTAAGTTTGTAGTGATTTTGTGAGCCTCCCCTCCAAAGCTTCTAATAATTTGTATGTAAGTGTTTTTCCATTACAACACACCCTGCTTACACACTCATCCTTCTTCCACGGGTAACATAGTAGCTCATAACCAAACAGTAATAATACTGCTATACACAGTTTCGGTTGATTAAAGAAGGAGCACAATATGAAACACATTCATTGCACTGGTCAGACACCTGTGTTTATTTAATTGCAAGCAACCTACTGCACACTAATTTCATACTGAGTTCCCTGTTGCCACGGGCAAATATGTTCCGCTTTTATTTCTGCATCCCAGAACCAAACCCTGCTGCGTTTTGGACAATGCAGCCACTTACTTTAAATGTCTGTTAGCCAAGCAACCCCACTGCCACCCAGGTCTGCAATTCAGCTTTGCTCTAGGCCATGGAAAATTCTCACTGCGTGTGTGTGTCTGTTTTAGTGTGACTCAAAGTAAGAGTGGATTGAGTGCGGAATATGAAGCGGTTGTGCTAGGCCACCACCAGAAATGTAATTAATGAGCAAGTTTCTCATGATTAACTTTTATTAAGCTATACTCTTGAGCCCAGAGCTGTCAGGTAATGGGTGAGAACTGGAGAATAGGACAGAAAAAATATACACTCTCCCACTGCTCGAGACAACTCGTAAAGCATCACTGCATTCGTACAGACATGCCTCCTCACACTGTAATTAATGCCAGGTTACCTGGACTGTATAAATTTACTAATTTTACATGATCGCTTTGCATTACATTAGTATTGACACCTTGTTGGAGTTATTGCAAAAGTTACATGACTGATGCCTTAACAGGGTTGTACACAGCAACCCCCAATAGATCTTGCAAATTATTAGAAAATGTATAAATGTCTGTTCACAACTGGGCAGCAGATGACCCTGGAGGTGTTACTAGCCTTGAAAAAGTGGGAAAACTGCAGCTTTTAGTAAAGGAGAGCAAATCAAATTTCAGAATTGAGGCTTATGAAATAATGAAATAAAATCCCTTCAGCAAATGCTTGGTGGTTCCTGCAGCTGATGAGCTTAAGTATGTGGCATCAGATGGGCATTGTCTTTATAAGGTGGCGCCTCATAAAGTGGCATTAGTCGCTAGCGATAGGGCTTGAGGCTTCATCCTGGTGGGTTTAGGCCCAGCATGTTCACCAGCTCCACATTATTAGAATGACATCTGCTTTACAAGTCCTGCACCCAGGAGCATACCTTAAGAACTCATTTCATCTCTACTGCCTCCACTGTCTCCCTACCACCTCTCTTCTCACCATGAAAAAACTCATTCAGTTCTTTGTCCCTTCCTCACTATTTTTTTGCTATCTATTTTGTTTTACTTCTGTCACCTTTCCGTCATCTCACTCTGTCTCATCTGAACCTATTTTATTATCAATGATGCTGTCTTTCTTTTTTCCTGCTCTCTCTTTCTTTCTCTGTCTCTAGGCCTCTCTCTCTCTCTGTGTGTTTATGGCCCTCTGGCCAGACATGAGCTTCGCACAACAGTGAGCTCCACTTTATCAATCAGCTCCTGCCACAAATACTGAGTGCATTACAGGAGTCATCCTTTATCCACCCACTCCAGAGGGATGGGGCATGCAAATGACTAGTGAATCAGCCAGCATGACAAAGGAGCAAATTACTGAACAGGCATAACAATTTCTGAAAGCATATAGATGAGTTCGACTGCAGCTTTTGTGGTACATGTAAATATGTGCAGTCATATGAAGTGAATGCAATATGCAAGGAGACAATTTGAATGTATTCTAACGCAGGTATTGTAACATGAATTGCACTGCAATACAGATTGCCAAACATTTTCAGGGTTTGCATTCTGTTTTGTTAGTAATTATAAGCCATTGAATTCCTAGATATCCTTAGTATGCTGTTCAATAGCTTAAATGTTACTAATTGTTAGATGTTATGTATACTTCTACATCCACTAAACACTGGATTTTTAAAACAGTCTTTCTAGAACTATTGTTATCTGAGGATTTTGCTTCACACTACAGTAGCATTTTCTATAGATTTAAGCAAATACAGCAGTCAATGTCAGATTAGTATTTATTTTATTTGATCAATTTATTATTTATATGGTGTGGTGATGTAGTTTTGGTCAAGTTATTATTTTTATTATTATTATTATTATTATTATTATTATTAGTAGTAGTAGTAGTAGTAGTAGTAGTAGTAGTAGTAGTAGTATTACTGTTAATTATTTAACCCATGACACATCTTGTTGCAGGATTAGTTTTAGTATTTAATTTAGTAGTAGTATGGTAAACTGTAATGTGGGGACACTAAGACTTTGGAATGCGACCCTGGTGATAGTAAAGGAAATCCAGTGCAGGGATTGAACTGAGCCTGGAAACTGCATGGAGCTCTTTAAAATGGACTTAATGATGCCAGTAAATGAAAAGCTGGATTCTGGATGCCAGCAAACCAAGAGTTGGGCTTTACGGTGCAGGTCTGTAACCGGCAGACCTTCCTTGGCCAAAAGTGTCCCTTCGGCAAAGTGGTACAGTTGGTAGACCACTGGTTCCCAATGCTAAGCCTCTAAGCCTGGTATGATTTAGGGACTGCTGTCTATAATCAAGACAACTGACTCCGTAACTTTTATTTACGCTCTAACCTAAAGTGCCTATTTTTGTTTCATTTTCTTTGGAATAAGTCATACAGTCTTATATTACAAAATGTTACCCAGTGCTGTTTACACACTGATCATTTTTCTAGACACAAGCCACTTTCCAGGGAAAATGTTTTCTTTTAATTGGAAGGGCATTTTTGCTTCTTTTTAAGCATTTATATAATACAATATATAAGCATTTCCCATAAGGATCTTTAAGAAGCTATTTTTTTTTGCTCATGACCTAGACCTTTGTTCTGCTGTCTATGTTCTATGGGCTACTTTTGTGGTTTTGCTACTTATTATCCATTTATTCACCCTTGACCCTTTCCCACTGGATCATACCATCGGATTACCCTTTGCTCATTGTTTGCTGTGCATTTTTAGGATCAGTGACCTCAGCTTGCCTTGATACTGCAAGTTTGGATAATGGTTTCAATTTGTCTGTCTTGTTTAATAAAAGCCTGCAAATAGATCCACTACATGAGTACGTCTGTGTTTAAATCTTTCAGCGCCTAACCGTGAGTGACAGATGCTGACAACAAAGGCTGATTGAGTCGAAATGTTCTTTATCGACTGTGGAAAAATGTTTTGATTGGGACTTGTTGACGTAAATGGCAATGCAAGTGGCACATTGCTGTTTAGTCACTTAATGTCTCTTTTACAAGGTAAGCTCGATGCTAATTCAGGGCAAAGTGTGTATTGTCTCACAGATAATAAACTGGTTAAGAGAGAGGGAAGTGTGCATTCTAATTACCGAGCAGGTTTCTGTCGATTTACAGATTCTGGTGGAATAATCAACTCTTGCTGATACTTTCAAAGATAAATGCTTTAGTTTTGAAATCTCTTTTGGTCAGCACTTTGGATCTGCGCCCACAATATATTTATTTTCCAGCCTGAAGCTACAGCAATTTGCCAGGGGGTGCAAAACAAAAGCCTACAAATCCATTTTAGATTCAGTGGGATTGAGTCTTCCTGCACACAGAGACTGTCGACTGCCATACGTCTGTTCAGGGGTGCGAGCAGTGAGTAGCCCACCACTGTAGAGATCAGGGTTCAAGTTACGGTGGTGCCTTTGTAGGTACATGCAGGTACAATTAGTTATGTCTAAAGAAGGGGGAACTCACCCGGCACTGAGATGAGATGCTCACACCCAGAGTTCTCTGGGATAGATGCCAGACCCTGACCAGGACAACCAGGGATTAGTTGGAGATAGATTTATCAGAGTGGATTAAAGTTGAACTAAGGAGTTAAAGGTTATGGGACTTGGGAAAGTGCCCAATGGTGGTGGAAAGCTATTTGTACATAGACTACATACCTATACACATACCGTACAGAAGTATGTAGCAGATGCTCTTATCATAGGTGCATAGACTAGTCCCAGCAAGAAAAAGTCATTTTCTGTCTCTGATAAGCTGAAATATGTTAAAACCACAGAAAGTGTAAAATATTTCCACACAAAGAATACAGCAGCCCTCTTCTTGCCTCGCAAATGGTTTGATCTAATGGTATAACCTCTAAAATGTAAGTTTTTAAAAATAAAATGTGTCCGGAGGGGTTAATTGCATGTTCAGCACCCCTAGAACTCTAATCATAGAATTGTGCATCTTTCTCATCCAATAATGACCTTAGCTGATCTGTGGCATTGAAGTTCAAGGTCTTGCTAAAGTGCCATTCTAACCAC
>JAYJMA010000036.1:1403533-1415653 GCA_036873895.1 Parotocinclus cabessadecuia | reverse complement strand
GATTGGACTTGATTAGGAAAAGGCGCACACCTGTCTATATAAGACCTCACAGCTCACAGTTCATGTCAAAGCAAATGAGAATCATGAGGTCGAATGAACTCCCCAAGGAGCTCAGAGACAGAATTGTGCAAGGTACAGATCTGGCCAAGGTTCCAAAAAAATCTGCAGCACTTAAGGTTCCTAAGAGAACAGTGGCCTCCACAATACTTAAATAGAATAAGGTTGGGACAACCAGAAAGCTTCCTAGATCTGGCTGTCCAGCCAAACTGAGCAATTTTGGGAAAAGATCCTTGGTGAGAGAGTTAAAGAAGAACCCAAAGATCACTGTGGCTGAGCTCCACAGATGCAGTAAAGAGATAGGAAAAAGTTCTACGAAGTCAACTATCACTGCATCCCTCCACCAATCGAGGCTTTATGGCAAAGTGGCCCGATGGAAAATTCTCCTCAGTGCAAGACATATGAAAGCCCGCATAGAAACTCACAGACTATGAGAAACAAGATTCTCTGGTCTGAAGACACGTAGATTAAACATTTTGGCATTAATTCTAAGCAGATGTGTGGAGAAAACCAGGCACTGCTCATCCACTTGCCCTATACAATCCCAACAGTGAAACATGGTGGTGGTATCACCATCCAACCTGACGGAACTGGAAAGGATCCACAAGGAAGAATGGCAGAGAATCCGTAAATTAAGGTGTAAAAAACTTATTGCATCATTCCCAAGAAGACTCATGGCTGTACTAGCTCAAAAGGGTAATACTGAGCAAAGGGTCTGAAAACATATGACCATGAGATATTTCGGTTTTTCTTTTTTAATAAATTTGCAAAAAAATTCTACATGTCTGTTTTTTTCTGTCAGAATAGGAAGGTGAGTGTACAGAAATATTTCTTTTATTTTAGCAAATGTCTGAAATGAAACAGAGTGATACATTTAAAGCAGTCTTAATACTTTCCATACCCACTATATACCTTGCTAGTGGACCTCCTCTTGCATTCCAAACTACCTCATTATATCACTTCATTATATACTCATGTTCAACTGTGCACAATTATCCAATCAGTCAGTGGAAGCAAATCAGTGCATTTAGGCACGTAGAAATGGTCTTAGTGACTGAGTATAATAAAAACTGTTCTGATCTACTGATCTACCAGGATTTTCACACACAGCTATCGCTAGGGTTTGTAGACAATGGTGCAAAAGAGAAAAGTTCTCTGGATGAAAATGTCTTGTTGATGCCAGAAGTCAGACAAAATGGCCAGACTGATTCGAGCTGATAGACAACCTTTTGTTAGCAATTAGGTGAGAAGTAAGTGAAATAATCTACAGGTAGAGACTGACAATATGCAGTCGTGCAAGTCCCGGGGTAAACAATTCAGAAAATCTGCTCCAACAAGGCAACTTGTCATGCAGGGTTTGCTGTCAGAAACCACATAGCTAGGCTTTGGCATGTCAATTGTAGCTATTCTAAAATTTACAGAACTCCAAAGGCACAGCAAATCCCGATTTCACTATCAGCTGTTAAGACAATATGTGAACAACCACTTGTTGAAATTTACAATCCTAGCTTTTCAGTCCTCAAAGTGTTCAAACTGTGCAACATTTAGTTCAACATTATTTACATCTGATGGTTCAGAGCCACACACCTGCATGTCAACTCTTTTTACCTTTGGGTTGCCTGTTACTTCCTTCTCTGAGATCAAGCCATTCATACAATGTCAGATTTCAGTGTTGTAGTAGTGTCCTGGCTCTTCAGTGGTGGATGTGGCATCCCTATCAATTAGCTCAGAATCTCAGAACTTTGTTGCGCCTGCTGTTTGCATGGAGTTTTGTTCATATAAACAGCTAAAGAGTTATTCTCAAGCTTATACTTTTATGTGTCTTTTGACATCAAAGTCAGAGCTTTCTTGGGGATATTAGGGGATATTTTCAAATGAATTAGAAGAGGATCCAACAAAACTTGCCAGACAGTCTGATCCTGTCCGTGTCCATACATCCTATACACCCTATTGAACAGTCAATGTGTGGTGCTATCATCCAGTTTGACATGCTTCTGTTCACCCCTGTGAATATATCACTTGATACTCAATCATAATAATTGAGGTTGCATCTCATTTTCATAATCAAACAGCTTTCTTTGACTTATCAAAATTTAATTTAAAATAATTGTTATAATATTATAATAATAATTTCAAATAAATGTAAATACATTTTACTTCAGGTTAATATATTTCCTCTTTAATTTACATTCTTTGGTTCCCAACTTAAACAGTATAACTTTCACATCTATGTAGCTCTCTCTATGTCTCTTTCAATCTCTCTATGAACCTTACTCAGAAGATTTCCCCAGATCTCTTTACAACTTTTAAAATTGCTTTACATCTCTTCAGATCTGTTCACAACTCATAGATCTTCCATTTTTCAAACTTCTATTGGTTACCATTTTTATAGGATGTATCTTCACTGTCTTCACAGGCAGCTGCAAACAGTCCATGGCTGAGTCCAGGGCACTCAAGTAAATGCAGTTTCTTCAATCATAACTCACTGCCACCCTGACTGTGAGTAAACTATGGCTGCTTCTACTGAAAACCTAGTACAGTTGCATGTTCACTGTGGAGCCTCATTGCTTGTGTTAAAATTTTAACTTCAGGGCATGACAAGGTTCTTATGTGAAAATGAACAGATATATTTTTAGTAGAAAGCAGTGGTTTAGTTTATGCACCATGGCACTTTTTCCACTTTGTTTTGGCATTTGCAATAATACAAGGATCAACATTAACCAGAAAGAGACAAGATTTGCATTAATTGGGCTAATCTAGCTATCTAATTTATTGGTCCCACAAGTTGTTTACATTTTTTTACTATTTTTAAAAATATGTTTTCACAAAAAAGACCATTTTCAACATGCACTGAAAATTAATGTAATCAAAAGTTTAAAAGTGTACAAAAGGAATGGCAAAGAAAATGGAATAGGACACTGAGCATGCTTGGTTATAGAGACATAGATGAATTCAGTGAGGTGGTGAGCTCAAAGCTGCGTGGACGCAGATTAAAGCGTGAGGTGGCAGTGTGAACCTTAGACAGATGGCAGCGCCTCCACAGAAATGAGGGAGGAGGAGGGAAAGGCTGAGAGAAAATCCAGTGATGCGACCTGCAGGAGTAAAAATTGCTCGTATTGTTGTTTTCATTATCTTCTTTCTGTCATTTCTTGAGCTTTGTATCTCTGAAATGAAAGGAAGGAGAAGGGAGGTGGTAAAAAGTAGAGGAATATAAAGGAGGAGACAAGGAAAAGGAGGGGAAAAAACTGTGAAATTAATCTTTTGTGCAGGTCCTGATGGAGCAGAGACATGCTCAGACGAAAGGTAGACTGGGAGAGAAGCCTTGTGATTGATGAATAAAGTAAAGGTGTCAGAAGTGTATTATGTAAATGAGCAGAGCAAGGGAACACTGCAGAAAAGGAATGAGAGAGGGAGAGCAGTGCATGTGTCACCAGGGCTATTGTCCCCCAGCGTCACTCCTCTGCCATCTTTCATCTAGTCAGACAAGCTCAAATAGCAATCTGCTTGCTGCTTCAGACCTGGCAGAGAGTGAAAAAGTCTGCTTGACCAGCACAGAACAGCGAGTGAATATTCAAACCGTGTGGTATATACAATAATCACAAAAATGAGGGGATATTTCATTAGTATATCTATAAATTTTTGGGTGCAATATGCATGTACTTAGATACTAGCTGAATTCCAGAACTGTCTATATTCAGAGTTAACAGTAGGCTTAGACTAGGGTTCTGGGTGGTACCATACCATTGACAGCACTTGTTCATTCACTTACACTCCATTTACACTGCAGGAACACTTTACACAAATTTAATTTATCTGTTTACATCTGATTCTTTTAGATTCTCTGTTTTACCTCTGAGAGTTTAGTAGTAATTACTAAACAAACGCTGTTACTACATTGATAATGTTGTACTAAATCAATATTTAGTAAATGGTGACTCAAAATACATATATACATAATAAAGACATCAGCTATAAGAGACCTAAAATCTTGATGGCTTTGGATAAGAGAGCCAGAGGAAATGAGACTGATGTGGACAGCTTTACAGACACAAACGTTATCCGAAACTTTAGAATGTTAAAGAGAACTTTTTAGTTGCATAAGTGCTGTATTTCATACATTAAACATGACTTTGCAAAGTCAGTCATGGACAATCAAGTCAGCTGAAGGCTTGGCAATGCCAGATTACCCAGGAGTAATCCCATTACCAGTCAGTACAATCCAACTTTTACTTGCTCAGTAGCGATATGGCTCACCTCAAGTAAGCATCCTGCTCATCTAATTTTGACAAAAGTGAAAAAATAATTACCTGTTGTCTTTGATGTTGTGTTTGATGAAGTTTTTAATGCATGTTGTTTCTGTAAAGTCAACCATTTCACATTAAAAAGAAAATGTGACAACTACCCAAACAATCTGATCTGAGCAGTACATCTCATTTGTGCCCAGATCAATCAGTTGCTCAAGACTGATTTGATGTGTTAGTCGCCATTCACATAGTCATGGAAGTAAACAATTTATACCACATAAGAGATCAAATAAAAATCGGCCTTATTTCACCTGCAGTGTATAGGTAGTCTTACAGGGCCTAAAGCTTGTAAATGCTGAGTGAAAAGCGGGAGAGTATCTGAGACAAGGCGTAAGTTCATTGCATACACAGCTTTGCTTGCATGTTTGTTAGGAAACCAGATTAGTGAGATGAAACCCTAAGGAACACATGATAGGATGCCAACTGAGTGTCTGTTGTGTCCTAATTCATGTAATGTAATATCGGTGACACAACATAAAAAAGGCTTATAATTGAGTTGTGTTTTCATCTTGTTTGTAAATGTATGTTCCATCTTTGTCAGATAGTGGTAGATTACAACATAAATACCATAAACTATTTGTACTGGAATCTCAAATGGCATTTTGCAATCATAGAGAGCACTACATATGTTCTAGCTGTGGCCTAATTGTAAGATCTTGACCCTAAAAATAGATAAATACATGGTCCATAGGTATGCCCTGCCAGAATTTTGATTGAGACTGAGATTATTTTGTCCAAATATATCAAAAAGCAAAGCATGTAATAAGGAATGGAAAAGATTTTAGGCCAGGCTGTTATACCTTGTAATGCTTTCCTGACCTGATCAGTTGTACGTTGCTCTGGATAAGCGCATCTGGTAAATAAAGGGTGTAACAAAAAGTCCAATTGACTTGACCATGGATAATCTCCCTGACTGTCCCTACTCTGTACTTAAACTTTCTGGGACCAAACAAATTTATGTCATCACAATGCATATTTTTGTGGAGTTGCAAAGCACAGCACAGTCTATTTGCACAGCACTGTGGACTTCATGGTTGTCTGTCACTTTGTGAATTTTTGGACTAGTTTTGGGCATGCCAATACACAGCCCTCTCATATACCTCATATATTCATTGATTATGCAAGACAGTGGTTTTCAGCTATTCATGCTGCATGTTTCACATAGGCTGCTGATGTTATGTTCTGCCTTCAGGCTTGGTTAGTAATCACACTACATGTTTGCCATCCAACTGAACAACAACCGAGCCCACCTCTTCCAGCAAGCCTGAGCATTTTTCACTGTACGGAACCTGGGCACAGAAATTGATCACACTAGTTAAACGAGAGGTTGGAGGTCACAAGCTAAATGTAAATGGGTGAGCACATCAACACAGCCACATTTACAACACATGTCTCTTTTGCTCTTAAATAGTTAAACAGGAAAAAAACTGTTACATGTTACACTGAGAAACAGGATAAACAATGAAATTACAGGCAATGCCAATAAATTATATTCATATAATACATACAATTTAACATGATGAACAGGTTAAAATTATGTTTTTAATGTTGATATTTGTCATTTTTACCATTATACCATCATATCATCTTATCATTTTCACACAGCCGTTATCCACTTTCATCCCATATCTGTAATACAATCAAAAAGTAGCCTAATGCACATGCACAAACACAGGAATATGAAAATGATATACATGAAATTGTTGACTTATCTCTACACAATGTATCAGTCTTGAGTGATTGAAAATGACAAAGATTAATATGCTTATCTTAAATGGAAAATGCAGCTAATTCCCAGCTTCATGTTCTTTTAGGCCAGTGTCGCCACAGCTTCAGAGGTTCAGAGGCTAACAAGCGATCTCTTCCAAATGCACATTGTTTGTTCAGCATGTGCACTGCTAAAAAAGCTATTTTTGTAAAGTACCTTATTATTAATATATTTTGAAAAAAACATGCTCTAATATGTCCTCTCTGATGGAGCTATGGATGTGTAAATTGTGAAATTGTTTATATGTCATAATGGGCTAAGAGATTTTATGTTCACTCATGCAATCATTCTCCATGTACTAGAGACACACTACCAAACCTCTGTACAGTGCAGGAACAAAAACACTAAAAACATACAAAAAACAAGTGCAGTCAATTACTGTTTAATACTGTTACCTAACAACACCTCAAAACATTTTCATAAAATAGAAACCTTGATTTTACACTTCGCTCAGTGGCAGTTAATGATCTGATAGTTGTTGTGATAAGACTTTCAGGTTAGGTGATTATTTAAAACACTTTTGGGACATGCTAGTACTGAACATAATACACACAACTGTTTAAATAAATGCCATCTGCATAATGCTGTTCATATCAATATGTACTTCAACAGTAAATAAGAAATAACAAATAATGAAGTTACTCAAACACTTTATTATAATCAAGTAACATGAAGCATGTCTTTGGGTACCCTGAGTAAACCCATTCAGGCACCAGGTGGACATGCAGACTCCATCTATTGAAATTTCTTTTTTATATTTACTAATTTTATGCAGCCCATTCCAACTATAGATTGTGTGGTTGTCACACAATTTCTTATTGTGTTTTGTTCCTCCTCTGCTATACTCAACTACCTATACTCACCTGGCTATAATTTAAATAAAGGCATTTCTTTATTCGGTGCAGAAAAACATGTCCTCTTATTTTCTCTCTCTGGTTTGCTTTCTTTCTTGCCTCATGTCTCTATTAGTCATTCTATTCTCTCCTCCAATTGTCTCTTCTCAAGCTTCCCTCTCAACTGCGCTTGGGTTATAGTTTATTAGAGGTATCTCTGTTATGCATGCA
The DNA here is from genome assembly GCA_036873895.1 of Parotocinclus cabessadecuia. NCBI lineage: Eukaryota > Metazoa > Chordata > Actinopteri > Siluriformes > Loricariidae > Parotocinclus > Parotocinclus cabessadecuia. The sequence continues at coordinate 1,408,460 of JAYJMA010000036.1, read as the reverse complement.
TGTGACAACTGCAGGATGTACATGCATATTACTGTAGAGTGACAATATCCTCCTTCAGATAATGCCATAAATGAGAGGAATTTACATATAGCATGTGGTGTGTGGCTCTTGGGCTGCGGGTGCGTGGGGCGCTTAGCGTGCAAGTGAAGCATGCTCAAGTTAACGTCAGCTTTGAAGTGGCTCTCCAGCGGGATGGCCATTAGAGCCATCTCAGAGTAATGACACGAGGAAAGCTGCCACAACTTCCCCTCACTACCTTTGCCCTCTAACGTTAACGATGCCTTCTAATACCAAAACGTTGACCTCGAGGCCTTTCCACCCATGTAGAAGCAAAGGCCTTGTGAAAATGAATTATATTTCAACTGCTACGTAAATTCAACAGTGCATTTAACGTTTTTAACAATTTTAGCTTCTTTCTCAAGTTAGTGTTGCCTAGTGTGTAAGTGCTGTACTCAGATAAAATACATGATGTTTTGTAGTGCATTTGTTTGCTGTTTGGTAGCATGTAGCACTCTAATTGAGTGGTGGCCTACAAAAAAGCATTAGCCCACCTGCATAGAGCACTCAGCAGAATCAGAGAGACCTGTGAAATTAGCTCAGTAGCTGATTGATGTGTGGCTGTTGACTGGCGAGGGCATGGCCAGTAGAGGACTGGCTTTTTAAAGCATTCAGCTCTTATGCTGGCAAATGGTACAGATTAGCTTGAACTATGTAAATGGAACAAAACACAGACTCGGATAGGTATACTGTTTGTTTTAGCTGTCACCTTGTTAATGAGGGGTCTTTGCCCAAAACAATCTGCTCGCAATGGCCCACATTGCTGAAAGTAAACCTGCTTACACAAGAGATGAAAGCACTTTAAAAATCACTCTCTCTAATGCAAATTACTTTTCTGACAGTCCTGTAGTCTAGGCCATATGTTTAATGCCTTTATTTTGTTCTGAGAATAAGAAAGCAACACTGGCATTTTGTCGATCGTTGAGTTTTATTTAGCCACCTTCCTGCATCCCCTGTCCCTTTTCAAGATCTTGATAAATTTCTCCCTACCTATGTGACAGCATTGATGAGTAGGTATTGCATTTGAATGCCACTGTCTGGACAATAGTTAGTTCATTGTGTGCAGAAGGCCCTCCTCACTTCACCTCATTACTATTGAACCACACATCCCATGAAACCTACCTATTACAGAGTCAATAGCCACTGTTTATCCACATGCACAGATCATTATTCGACTCGGATTCTTCTCTGGCCAAGCACTTAATTAAGATGCAGAGTCGGCTGCTTGCCGAGTTGAACTGGAAGTAAATTATTCTGTTGGAAAGTGGTGCTACAATTTTGTATTGTTTGTCTCCCTCTTGCAATTTTGGCTGGCAAAATATAACAAGAAAATAATTGGTGGATTTTTTTTGAATGAAGCTGAAAAGGAAGTGAGTGATTTTGTCGCAGGTTGAGATTTTGAAAACCAAACCACTTGCCATCCCTCACTGCTATTCAGTCCACTTTCCCTGCTAGTAATATGTAGTATTGTATGTATCTTAACAATAGTATTGTTGTGTGCTTTGTGAGTTTATGGGTAGGAGCTTTTGCTTAAGCATTTTAGATGCAGCATCATGTAAGCACAAAGCTCAATGACATCTATCACGCTGTATATGTTTATTTTCCTGTCTTACTCCAGTCCACTGATCTTAATTTCACGCATTGTCTCTGCTTCTATGACCTGACGTAACCCTGTCATACACAAGCACTCGGCACCGAGCTGAACTCTGCTCTCTTTTGACAGAGCTAGATTTTTTTTGTCAGAAATTCAGTAAGAGAAAATGAGCTGACCAAAATTAGATTCCAAAAACACAAGCAGATTCTGACCTATTGGTATTTCTTTCATTATTCCATACAGTGCACTTCATGCATGGATTTTATTTTTATTTTGTTCAGTGTCATGTTTGCTACCTGTTTGTTAGTTTAAATGCTTTGTTGTTATGTTGTTGGTCATGATTTGTTGCATAAGAGTTCAGGCAATGTTTTCAGAAGGATATTCTTAAATTAAACCACTGTTCCATGAATATATGCAAAATTTTCATTTCACAGAATGTAAGGGTTGAGTGCTTTTAAATTGAGGAGATCACTCATTGATTCACCTTTTTATGGCAGATGAAGCTGTATCACTGCAGTGTCATTCCACAGAGAGCGAGAGAACTCTGCTGGCCTACATTTTGATTTGCATTAGTGTATTCATAGTTTAAAGTTGTGATAGAACTGTGATAGTACTGAACATATATAGTGAAACCTTGGTTACTGTTTTCCCTAGTTATTTTACAATTAGATTATCAGCACCATTTTTCGGTGAAATGTTGTTCCAGCTATCATTCATTCGCCCGATTTTCGGCCTCATGCCCAAGTGACTCACCATTAACTGAGCAAAAAAAGCAGCCACCCTCATGCCACTTACCCACTGTAACGGCCAGTGCTTTGAGGGTCTTTAAGAAACCCTTAAATTTAGTGTGCAGGTGCAGTGTTGCACTATGCAGTAACAGACAGCGTTGTGATGAACTACATATACTAGGATTACTGGACCCTGCTTGACGTTATTCATCCTTTTTATTTCTGCAAGTAACGACTCTAAGCTTTGGTTCAAGAATATTATGGTGCTAAATAATAGTAATTATTAGTACATAAGTAAATAAGTAAATAAGTAGTAAAATATCCACCAGCGAGAGAGTGGATGACTCCAAGCATTACACCATGCGCTTGTGGTTTGCTCAGGCTTTATTTCTTGTCGAGTGAGCATCACCCGCATGTTCATCTGAAACATTTAAATTGTTTTTCCAGTGTTTTGTGCTTGTTTATTGCATGCAAGTCCTAAATACAAGTGACGGATTACTGTGTAACTGTGTTTATATTTATATTTTATTGTTTTTTGTATGTAAAACTATAGTTATTCTCTATAAAATGTGTTTTTCTTAATATTTGGGAGTCTCTGGAACGGATTGATTTATTTACATTATGTATTTTTTTTTCTTATGGGAAATATGGCATTCGTTATTCTTAATTTTGGTTATCATCAGCCACTCTCAAATGGATTAATGACAGAGCACAGAGAGAGAGACAGAGAGAGAGAACAAATGACTAAAACTGGGCAGATGAGCTACTGACTCAGATTTTGCAGATGAGTGCACAGTAAGTGAACACAGCATTTAAAACTCCAGCAGCACTGCTATGTATGAAACATTTATACCAGCACAACACAGACACACACATATATATATATATATATAAAATATATAACTTTATACCCTGGTTTGACACTAAAAATAAACTATTATGCAGGGACGTATAAACTTTATGGAAAGTTGTCCTATGATAGAGTTGGCAATCTGAAAATTATACCCGGACAAAGTCAATGAAATGCTTCAACAAAAAGATAAGGGGTGTTTGTTTTCAAGGTGCTCACACTTGTTAGCACCTAATCCTTTACAGAGAAGCTTTGTGTGAAGGGACAATTTTTTAAACTTGGGCACTGCAGCCATTCATCAGACGAGGTGAGCCAGGTGATTTGCATGTTAAGAGGTTACTCCCCTCCCTCCCACATTATTGCAAAGTTTCTCCATCCTGTCTCCACCACCAAAAACTAATATCCAAAGCAAATATTTATTATTCGTGCACCCAGATTAACACGTATAACCACTGTGCCTTGCACTGCATAATAGCTGGTAGAATCAAATTCTTTAGATATGAATTTCCAATGTAATATGCCCAATATTTTATGTTAATGCAATAAAAATGTAAAGTTGAAATTATCTGCTTATTTTTATGTAAAAGGTATTCTGAAGAGCACTATATTACGCATACACATGTGGCAAAGGCAGCACCAGGGGATAGGCTGTTGCTAAGAGACAGAGGAAGGGAACGGACCATTTCCAATGATGAATTAACTCAAGGAGGTGGCTGACAGTAATCTTTGTCACTAGATGCACTAGCTGTCTAAGTCCTGTCATTTTATGCATCTCATGCAAAACAGATGTATCCACAGTCTGGGAAAAAAAATCATTCACAGGCAGGGGAAAAAATAAAAAAAAATCGTTACACATCGGAAGGGCTGGAAGGCTGTCACAAAGAATTTTATTATTTTTCATCCTTTAACGAGAAGGTAGATTGTGCATATTGTAATTTTCACAGACCCCCTCTAAATAATTCTGTAACTTTCTCAGCTAGAAGTTTCCTTACTCTAGCGGATGCTCATTACAGTGGCACCATGGCAGGGTCTCTCAATCACCCAGAGTGCAGAACTCTCTGCAGCACACACACACACACACATACTTACCAGTATGCGATTTGCCTAGTCAACATACAACACAAACCCTCCCCTACAGCACAACAGTCTGAAATTAAAACATAAAACAAAAAAGAACATTTCAGATCTGACTTTAGAATTTTCTCCCTGTCTATATTAATTGTAAATACGGGAGATTCTTCTTCTCATTTTGAGCATGGTCATTATTTAAGGACCATAATATGAACGATACTATGTTATTAGCAACAGGGTGATGTGAGGCATTTACATTGACATATTTTGCCATTATTCACTTTAAAAATGGTAAACTGGTAGGGCTGATATTTAAACTCACAAATTCTGACTAGTAGATTTCTTGACGATGTAGCACCCAAAGTGATTATTTCTCTATTCATGCCTGGAATGTATGCCAACAAAATTATACTTACAGTGCTGTGTGAAATTGGAGGTCTTTCTGGGTGTCTGTTGCTGAAATCTTTAATACTGCAGCAGCATTCCCAGCACATCAGAATAATCAATTCCATCTTCAGTTACCTGTGACAGAAAGTTTTGAACTTTCTGTGTTGATTACTAAGTTTTGAACAACAAGAGATATTGAAAATCTGATTGGGGCAATTTATTTCTGAGACCGTTTTGGTT
>JAYJMA010000036.1:1359835-1391058 GCA_036873895.1 Parotocinclus cabessadecuia | reverse complement strand
GTAAAGCTGCTTTGAGACGATGCTACATTGTAAAAAGCGCTATATAAATAAAATTGAATTGAATTGAATTGAATTAGATATCTAAAAGTCAAAGTGTACATACGATAAAATTATAGACCTCTTCATTCTTTGTAGGTGGAAAAACTTGCAATCAAATAATAATTTTGCCCACTGTATGTAAAAAAGCCAAGAAGTTGACAAACAGTACAGTGTCGTGTGGGAACCCTTATGAATTTATGACTACGGTGTGATGTATGCATGTCAAGTAAATCATAGGATGAGCAAGATTAGAGGTAACACAATGTCAGCCATATCTAAACCACTTTGCAAGCACATATCCCATGGTACCCCCATATGCTTTCACCGAAAATCTTAGGCTGAGATATAAAAAGATCCTTATAAAAAAAAAATATCCTTCCGCTTCTGTAAAATAACAATCCTGATTCTGGCATTTCTCCCACTCAATATCAATGTGGATATCAAGGAGTTTATTTCATCAATGTTTTTGGGGGGAGGAGAAAAAAGTCCCAGAGATGAGGAGGAACAGGTGGTGCAGCCCTAGAAAGTCTTAGGTTTCAAATAAATTACACACTAGACTAGGATGACAATACGAATATGCTGTACAACGGCAGATTCAAATGAATTCAAATTTATTTATATAGCCCTTTTACAGTGGTACATTGTCTCAAAGCAGATTTACAATATTATATTATCTTAAAAGGTCAATCCCAAGTTGAGCAAGCCTATGGCGACAATGGCAAGGAAAATCTCCCTGAAAGTGGTACGAAGAAACCTTCGGAGGACCAAGACTCAACAGATCAGACTTGTCTCTCTAAATAGGTTTAATAGGTCTAAATAAGATTTTTCAGTGTGTGCCGTAAGCTATTTACAACCCAAATTCCAATAAAGTTGTGACATGTAAAATACAAAAAAACAGAATACGATGAATTGTTCTTACACTTTATTTGCTCATGGAGTTGATCACAAAGTGGTGGAACATAACCCATTCCTTGCTTGAGAATTTCAGGGATGCTCCCTTAAAATAACATTTATACATTTGAACATTAAATATATTGTATTTGTAGCGTACACAATTGAATATGTGTATTTGCAAATCATTATATTCTGTTTTTATTTGTTTTACATAACGTCCCAACTTCACTGGAATTGGGGTTGTAGTATGTATGCATGTATGTTCAAATAGTGCAGAATGCAGCAGCTTGAGTGCGCACTAGGACTAGAAAATTTGTCATTTGATTATGTCAGTCTTGTTCTGTTGTCCCTACACTTATTACCAGTCAAATTCATTACAAAATACTACTTGCAAAATAAAGCTTTACACAGTCTGCCCCCACATTATTGGTGAACTCTTAAGAGTTGGCTCCCCCAAATATGGAATAAACTCCCCACTTTTATTTAGACACTGTCCAGTTTTTCAGGAGTCTCATGCTGTATCATGCTATTAACAGACTCGGGTTAGTGTTCTTAACTAATAAGTAACTACATTTTCTTGTTTCTCTCTGAGCTGATACCAGCTTCAGCAACACACACTTGGATGTCCTGCCACCCCAGTCCCACCATGCCTGTGCCACACTAAAATGCAGTAACTTCTTCCATCATTGAGTTATCAGAGGATGATGTGCCTACCCTGCAATCAACAAACCTAAAGAGGCAAGAAGGCAGAGAGGAGTTCAGAAAGGGCTTTCTGTCGCCCTAGGCTTGCTCAGTTTGGAATTGGCCTTATAACATAGTACTTGTTGTAAAGCTTATTTAAGCCAGTGTTCCATTGTAAAAAAGACTTAATAAACAAATCTAAATAAATATGACTCGGCACATATCGGCACACCTCTCAAAAATACCATCAAACATCTCAAAAACACAGTCAAAGAAGGTATTTTTAATAGTGAATGTCAAAGAGTTTGACAGTAAATGAGAGAATTTGATAGTTAGTGTGAAATGGTTGCGTTTTGGACTCGCTTGTATTCAGTTACGCCCCCTTTTAACAACGCTTTGGGAATTGAGGACACAAATTGTTAAAGCTTTGTAGTTTGAATTCTTTCCCATTCTTGCTTGATGTACAACTTCAGTTGCTCAACAGTCCAAGATCTCCATTGTCGCATTTTCTACTTCAAAATGCGCCACACATTTTCAATGGAAGACAGATCTGAATTTGTAGTCAGGCCAGTCTAGAACCCGCACTCTTTTACTACGAAGCCACACTGTTGTAACACATGTAGAATGTGCTTTGGTATTATCTCGCTGATCTAAAAAGGGTTATCCCTGAAAAAGATGTTGCTTGGATGGCAGCATATGTTGCTCCGAAACCTGTATGTACCTTTCAGAATTAATGATGCTTTCACAGATGTGCAAGTTACCCATGTGCTGGCTTTTGAACTTGAATCTGGAAATGTTGAAATGTGGACACTTTTGGACACTTTTGTGTCAGTCCATCTCAGATGAGATGATGACAGTGTTTCTGGGTGTTGTTGATATATTGCTTTTACTTTGCATGATAGAGTTTTCTCCATTTAAAACACAATTTATGACAAGGATCCAGGTGTTGCTACACAATCCCATTACAAGGCTAATTCCCTTGAAAACTGATTCTTAATGTGACTGACCTATAAGTATGTAAGTCTAAACCATACTCTTGTCACTATTTACCACCCTCCCAGTCCTTTCCTGCTTAGTAGTTTTAACTGATAAGGTTCTAATTGTAGGTGATTTTAACATTCACTTTGAAAATAAGCAGGATCCACTTAAAATTGCCTTTGAGTTCATTTAAGAATCCATGAGTATCATTTAGAATGTGCTGGGACCAATACAGTGCTGTAATCATACTTCATATCTAATATTAAAATTTTATACTCTGGACAGAGTTGATCCTGCTAGGGTCAAATGTTTTAGGAAAAATATGTTAACGGAGGCTATTTCTCCTCACTCATAGTGACTTTAGCCATTTAAGCATGATTTAAAAAGTAATGACATTCTTTAAGGATAAGATAGAAAACTTTAGGCATAAAACTTAATTCTCATCTAATTGCCCTCTATTCAGCAACCTTCCAGATGCAGATCTAGTGTAAATGCCTGGTTAATAAATAATACTGAACTGTCTACACTGATCAGTCATCAACATGCTTATTAGACATGCCAATTCCTACATATTTACTCAAAATAATTGATATCTAGTATTATAGAACCACTACTTATTTTAAATTCATCCTTAAAATTGGTTATGTTCCAAAATCCTTTAAATGTGTTGTAATTACACCACTCATTTAAAAAAAAACCTCGATCCTTGCGTGCTGTCTAATTATCAGATCTACATTTTCTCTGTCTATCAGCAGCTCTGTAGCTACCACTCACGAAACTACTCTGAAAAGTGAAGTACGGTGTGCCTCAGGGGGTCTGTTCTTGACCCACTATTATAACTTATATTACTAAATATGTCACATTAACATGGCAATAGTTTTCACTGATATGCAGATGATACATGGCAGTACACATAAGTTGGTCCAAATGACAGCCATACGATCAGCAAAATTAAGAATTGTGTTAAGAAAGTTTAAAAAATGTCATTTAATTTCTTAACTCTGATAAAAAAGGTCTTATTAGTTTTACCCATGACTGAGAGAGACAGGTTGGCTACATCTATCCTAAATCGGCTGTTCGATTATACCAAGTCCAACTGTTCAGTTAATTGAGACAAATTAAAATGAGACAAGTCAAATAAAGGACAGGAAAAATATACCATTGGCGGAAAAATTTGAATACAGGTCAGCATTTATGCTGAGACAGTTGAACTCATGTTTTGTACATTTGCATGCAGTCAGACACAGTGGTAAAGACAAAAAAAATCATATTTCAAAATGAATATAAAGCAATTTTAAAAAAAAAGCATTTGATTTTACTTCATGATAGGTATAGAGAATGTGAAGGCCAGTCCATGATTGATTCCTGCCTCCTGACGCATGTTGTTGACGGGATGGATGGTGGAGCTTTGAATTATCTTACATGAAATGTTGTTTCCAGCATAGGGTACCATTATAGGGTGCAGAAAATAATCTCGGTACCTGACTGCAGTAAGCCCACCATTTCTGATGACATTCAGATACTCCAGCACTTTCAGCACTATATATAGTGCATTTTCAGCAATTAAACAAAAGTTGTTTTTACATTTCATTTGCGATATTGAACAACTTTCTACTTCGTAATATGAAAAACATCAAATGCTTCTTTTTTCCTGCTTTGTATTCATTTTGAACTTCCCCTTAATTTTTGTGATCAGTGTATTACAGCATCTCATTTATCTTTCATTCTGTTTTTTCTATATTCATATAATAACTGGATAATGTCAGAACTAAGAGGTGTGTAGATTGATGAAATGACCAGAGAGATGTAATCAAAGAATTGATATTAATTGTAAAAAATACAGTAGTTAATGGATTAATAGCCTTATGCATGGGGTTAGAGGTGTCAATGTGGGGAGCCTTTTGCTGCTGGTACTGGTGACTCCAATGTGAAAGGTAATTGACTACAGGAAAACACTGCATAGTTTTCACACATGCTTAGCAACTTAGTTGCACAGTAACCATACGAACTTCTCCAGAAATCCCCCAGAGGAGCTGAATGTGTGTGTATTGAGAGTATTGTACTGTGCATTGGTTTTAATGGGTTTTTGGTGGCTTACTTATGCAAAAACAAATATGGGACTGTGGATGCAAAAAAAATTCATAAACTCAGCAGAGATCTGAGCTGAGCGACAGCTATTGTAAGACTGACACGGTGTTCCTACCCACAACCATCAGAGGTGGCTTGAAAACAAGTCAATCAGACTCATATTTTAGCATGGTCAGAATCCAGACTTGAACCACACAGAAAATACGTCTTACAATTTACATTAAACTTAACTAACTGACAAACATTTCTCAACTAATTATCAACTGTGCAAAGCCATTACCAGTGAGTGGAACTTATTCACAAGGCTTAAGCATTTAGGAAAGAAAAGGGAAACACTATCCATTATGACAACAATTAAATGTTTAATATTTTGCAATTTTGTGTTTGCTTCTTCTTTGCCCAGGGGTTTTCAAAAAGACGACTGTTTTTTTTATTAAAGAACTGATTAAATCAAAAAATCTCTTTAGTGATGATTGGATCTTTATAAAGTTATGACAATGGAATCAATGTTTCTCATTACAAAATGAGATGCCATCTGCTCACAAGATTAACTTCACACAGGTTGTAGAATGTGAGAGCTTTTACTTACTCGCAGAAGGTAAGGTCTGGCAGGTTTTGTGTGGCAATGCATCTATGTTTGGGAGGCAAGTCGTTTGCACCACTTGAGGATGTGAGGTCAAATTTATTTATATGTCTGTCCTTCTCCATGGAATGTTCCTTCCCATACACAGAGAGTCGTTTTTGTGCTTTTGACTTCAGCCGGTTTGAACGGTGTGGCCGTGAACATTCACCAGTCTCCTAAAAGATACACAAACTTTTACCATCAAATACACAAAAACCTAAATTTAATTTAAGTTTTATGCAGCATTACCATTGAAATGCAGGTGGGACAGAACCAGTCACCTTCTGGCACATGAGTGACCTTGGGCCTCAGACAGAAGATGTGCCATCCATTATCACAGCCATCACATAGCAGCAGACACTCATCATTATCACCTTTATGACAGCACTGGCAGGTCTGTGGACAAACATGACATTCAAGGTACAAATATTCATGGAAGTATATTATGCCACAAAGGAGATGATGCTAATCAGACTGGGAAATATATGTGACAATCCACAGTCAGACAAAATTGATATACTATTCTACTGGTTGGTCAACAACAATCACCAAAATCACAACAATCACTTAAAGATATAGATGTTACTGCTAATTCTCATTACAAGGTTAGTCCATTTGAAATGCTAATTCTAAATGACCAATTGATTAAAACCATACTCTTTTCAGCTTATCACTATTTGCTGCCCTCCAGGTCTTTATTAAGAGTTCCTTCAGAAATTTATAATCTCCCTTTCCTGCTTGGTAATTTCCACATGTGAGGCTTTAATTTTAGGTAATTTTAATATTAATAGAAAATTAGCAGGATCTAATTATAATAACTTGAGTCAATTTTAGAATCAATGAGTATTACTTAGAATGTGATGGGACTGGCCCACCGCTGTAATCATACTTTAGATCTAATATTAACATTGGTATCGATATAGATAACCTTTTTGTTTTCCCACAAGGTAATCTGATTTCTGTTCACAAATTATATTACATTTCAAAATGAAACATTCCATAATGAAATGTCTCCTAATTTTGTAAGCAGTGTAATCAATTCTGCCTATGGCATTGGTATCACACATGGACAAAAATAATTAATTAATCCTAGATTTCTCCTTAATGCTGTCACCAGATTAACTAAAACATTACAGAAATTTCAGCAAGATTTTAACAGTAGTGACTTAATGTATTTCTTCCAGATGTAGCACAACTCAGATTGATACGTACTATTTAAAATAACACTGCTAATTATTTTAAATTCATCCATTTTCTTTGGATATGTCCCCAAATTCTTTAAGTGCGCTGTAATTTAAACAATGATCAAAAAATCTAAGCTTGACCCCTTTGAGCTGTCAAATTATAGATCAATTTCAAATCTACCTTTACTGTCCAAAATTTATAAAAGGTTGTCTATCAACAGTAGTTTTCTCCAAAGTAATGGTATTTATTAAACATTACAGTGCAGGTTCAGGTCCTATCATACTACTGAAACAGCATTTATTATAGTTATTTATTATAATACTTATTAACTCATTAATGTCCACAGATAACAGATGTGTTTCTGCCCTTGTTCTATTAGACTTATGTGCTTTATGTGTTTTGACTCTATAGATCTTATCTTATTAGACAGATTAGTTAAGATAATACCTGACCGATTGGATGTCAACTATGATAAAATTAGTTGTTTCTAGTTTGACCTAGTTTAAAATGGGTTGGATTCAGAAACCCAGATGGCTGTTTGGTAATGCCCAGACTATGTGTAAAAAACTTATTCGGTATATACTAGAGTCTTATAGTCCAGCTCACATTCCTAAAATTCTTAAAATTCCTAGAATTCAAAATGTCACAGCAAGGGGCAAAGGCTTTTTGCTCCTTGCTAAGTTACCCCTTTAGTTAGAGATTCAGACACTCAAATTTGTCAGACCAGGCTAAACACATTTATTTAAATAGGCTTTCAAGTGGGATGCCTGGCTAAGTAAGAACCATAAAGTGACCAAATTACAATCAATCTATAGAATCAAAAAATCATACAACTCTGAAATAATTTATGGTCAGTTCATAATCAACCAAGCTCACTGTTCTACTATGAATTTTAGCAAAATACCATAAAAATTAATAGTACAAATGTGAACTTTATGGTCAAATTGTGAACTCAAGGAACTCAAAGTCTGAAGTCACAGGTCTCTATGCACTGATGGGTCTGTTCCCATACTCCCTCATTACGTTGCATCCAGAGGTCAACAGACAGAATGTTCGACGGCTTGGCTGACCATGGAATTTATAGGGGGCTGATATCCAAACATGCACTGAAACCGCATCATCTAGGTGGTGGATCTGATGTGAGTTCTGCACCATTTTAGCCCACGGGAGCTACACAAATCAGTTGTTCTGATTGTTGAAACAGAATATGTGCAGAAAATTCTTGGTTCATGCGCTCGCATTGTCGGTTTGCGGGAGATGTGCCTTATGTGAGATTCACAAGACACCAGTTCTCTCCATGAATGCAGCCCATAACTGAGATGTGAATTGTGTTCCCCTGTTAGACACTGTATCCTCTGAAATATTAAATAATCTGAATACCTAGTGAAAGCTGTAAGGATGGGCTTCGGGTTGACGCGTTTTACTTTTGGATTCCAACTGGCGTGATAAGGCACAGGCTTTGCTGTTGTGAGATACGAGGTGATATTTAATAGTTAACAGTTTAATAGCGAATCTACCAATTAAAACAGAGTTCTGAATCTGTAACTCTACAGAACAACCTTGGTAGTTCACTAGTTCTCTTGACAAGTTCGTTTGTGCCATCTCTCACTATCTGTTATCTATCTTGTTACTTAAAAACCCAGTCTTTTTAAAGACTTCACTAAACCCATGTTATTAATTATACAATACTAACAAAAATGTAGATATTTCAAAATTAATATGAAGCAATTTAAAAGATTTGATTTTGTTTCATTAAACAAGGTCATCAGAAGAGCAAATGATCATGAGTGTGAACAGAAGCTTGTCAAATTAGACTTGGGCTTCGCCCAAGACAGCCAAAACACATTGACAGCGATGGGGTATGAAGAGGATGAAATAGTTTAGCTATTTAATATTTAATAGTTTAGATCTTTTGAAATATCCCCTAATTTTGTGAGCAACATAATAATAATAATAACAATAAAGTATGTAACCTCATAATTAAAATAATAGCCTAGTAAAAGTATACATATAGGTGATTGCTTGTGTATATAACCCTTGAAAGATTGATGGGGCCTTTGGCATGGGTGAAACTGAATAAAAATTGGGAACAGATATACAACCCCAATCCCAGTGATGTTGGGACATTGTTTAAACCATAAATAAAAACAGAATACAAAGATCTGCAAATCCTTTTCAACCCAAATTCAATTGAATATACTACAAAAACAATATATTTCAAGTTTAATTTTTTTTTTTTTTTTTTTCAAATATTCAATAATTTGGAATTCGATGCCTGCAACATGTTGCAAAAGATTTGGGACAGAGACAAACATACTTGTTTGGTGGTTTGGAAAAAAGTGTGTGTCAAAAGTGAGTGTCATGATTGGGTATAAAGGGAGTATCCCCATGGTTCACCACTTTGTGAACAACTCCATGAGCAAACAGTTTCCCAGAAATCTCTTCAAGTAAGTGGCAAGTCTGAAAACCAACACTGAACCCGTCACCTTCAATCCCTCAGGTGGCACTGCATTAAAAACTGACATCATTCTGTAACGGATATTACCACATGGGCTTAGGAACAGTTTAGAAAACAATTGTCTGTGAATTCAAGTGCAAGTTACAACTCCATGGAAAGCAAAAGCCATATATCAACAACACCCAGAAATGCCGCCGGCTTCTCTTGGCCCGAGCTCATGTGAGATGGACTGACACAAAAGTGGAAAGTGTCTTGTGTTCTGGCGAGTCCACATTTCAAATTGTTTTTAGAAATCATGGACATCGTGTCCTCCGGGACAAAGACTGTCTGGATTGTTATCAGAGCAAAGTTCATAGTGTCCACTGCATGGGTAACTTGCACATCTGTAAAGGCTACATTAATCCCGAAAGGTACATACAGGAGTAGCAAGCCACAGGCAAGCTGCTTTTGATCGGCGCTCCTGAAACCAAACTACGGGAGGGCTAGCCACGCAGGTAAGCGCAATTAAGCTTGCAATTAAGCTTGCTTAATGGACGCTTGACTGGGAATTCCCCAAATTGGTAAGCTCCAAAGCAGAAAGAACCAAATGGCATAGTGGTCAGTTCTAATAAGTAATTTGAAATAGGTTTCTAATGAGGATAAGTGATCATGTATGTGCATGCGTGCGTGTTTAACTGTCCATGCTACTTTTTAACTTCTTTTAAATAAAATTTATTTTTAAAAGTAATAAAATTAAGTGTTTATTTGCTTACTGGATAAAGGTTAAGTTTAAGTGTAGATTTGAATAATACATTTTAAACCTGTTTTTGTGGTTTATTTGATTATTAGTGATTTTTGAATTTGAGTTCTGTGTGTTTTATGCTTCTCCTTGCAGTGTGAATAAGCAAAAAGGGACAGTTCTGAAGTTGTTACCTGAGGTTTTAAGTCTTAATTAAGCAGTTATTGCTAAAGTTTTGTTAGTTTCTTGTGATTTTGGTGTTAATTAAGCAGTTATTGCTATAGTTTTGTTAACTGCTTGCGGTTCTGGTCTTATTGCTAAACTTTTGCTGATCACATGTGGGTTTTGTCTTAATTATGTGTTATTTGTTGCAGGTTTGTTTATTGCAAATGGTTTCAGTGTGAGATTACGGTTTTAAGACCAACTAAAATTGGGTTCATTTTGTTAGACCTCAAGGTCAAGGTTAAAAGTTCATGGTAATAGTTAAAAGTTTGTTTGTCAGACCTAGTTTTGAAAAGGTCAAGGTAAAGGTTAAAAGTTGATTTGTTAGGTGTGGGGCCGAGACATGGTGGGTTCTGCTTGGCCATGGATCTGAGACCTGGATGGTTCTGGTCAGGGGTGTATCTTAGTCCCAGCTGGTTCATGGTGTCCATGGGTCCAAGACCAAGTCAGTTCTAGTCGGATGTAGGGACGAGACCCAGATCGAGTCCTGGTTGGTTGTGGATGAGTGTAGAACTGAGACCTGGTCGGACATGGGTTTGAGACACTTTATGATTCTGAAAGGGCATAAGCCCCAGGACTCTGGTTCTGGTTTGGTTTGAGTCCCGGTTGGTTCTGAACAAAGCTGGTCCAAGATCCGGCTGGTTGTTGTCGGCCATGGGTATGGGACCCAGTCGGTTCTAGTCAGGTGCAGGTCCGATACCCAGGGCTTCTGCTCAGTTTACGGGTCAGTTTTTCATCAAGGGTCAGTCGGTTCTCGTCAAGCTTGGGTTTGAGTTCCATTCAGTTCTGGACAAGCACAGTTCCAGACCCATTCGGTTGTAGACACGTGTGATATTAAGACCTGTTTGAATGTGGCTTTATGACAGAAGTGCTAAGAAGCCGTTCCCTTTGTGTGTGCATGTTCCTTCGCGTGTGTGTGTGTGTGTGTGTCTGTGAGAGAGAGAGATAAAAATCACAGTAAAATTCAATTAAACTGCAAAATTGTAGGTCCCAAACAAACGTTTATAACTTCAAAAAAAGTCTTTATCCTATCACTTATCCGAAAAGTTTGTGAGCAAGTTTGTGAGCAAGAGGAGCCTCAATGGTCGTTTTGATGTAAAATGGTATAGATCAAGTTAATACTCTCTGAGAGTATGACAGTATAAATAAATCTCAGAAACAATATTTTTATTTAGCATTTTTGCCGTTTGTCCCGCGTCGCTATCTAGAAAGCTGAAGGCCGACCGAAAATCAGGTGGAATAATAACAATAAAAGACTGCGAATGTGTGTTGCATCAGTGAAGTCGGTTCAGACCTGGCA
Organism: Parotocinclus cabessadecuia; assembly: GCA_036873895.1. Lineage (NCBI taxonomy): Eukaryota > Metazoa > Chordata > Actinopteri > Siluriformes > Loricariidae > Parotocinclus > Parotocinclus cabessadecuia. The sequence continues at coordinate 1,379,873 of JAYJMA010000036.1, read as the reverse complement.
CAGGCTGACATCTGGCCGGTTCTAGTCAGGCGTGGGTTCGAGGAACAGTGGATTCTGGTCAGGTGCAGGTTCGGGTCCTGCTAGATTCTGGTCAGGTATAGGTCCGAGACCCGGTCAGTTCTGATCGGGCTCCGGTCTGAGTCCTTGTCGGTTGTGGATGAGAACAGGACTGAGACCCAATCGGGCATGGGTCCGAGACGCAGTGGGTTCTAGAACAGGCCTAAGACCCTGAAGGGTCTTGCAAGGTGCAGGTCCGATAACGGGTGCATGCCTGAGAATGGACAGATTCACGTCGGCCATGGGTCCGAGATCTGCTTAGTTCTAGTTGGGCGTGGGTCCGAGACTTGGTTGATTCTGATTTAGCTTGAGTTCGAGTCCTGATCAGATGTGGATGAGTGCAGGTCTGAGACCAGGTCGGTTCTGGTCGGGCGTGGGCCCGAGACACGGTGGATTCTGTTTGGCCATGGGTCTGAGACCTGGACTCAGGGAAGGGTCTGAGTCCCAGCTTATTCTGGGTGGCCACCGGTTCAAGACCTGTTCAGTTCTAATCAAGTGAAGGGACGAGACCCAGGTTGACTCAGATCGGGCTCCGAGTCCCAGTTGGTTGTGGATGAGCGCAGAACTGAGACCCGATCGAACATGGGAGTTTGTGACAGGTGATAACTGTTTTCTAGAGTGGTCTTTGATGTTCCTTTTATCTTTATGTCAGATTGGGGCCATATAAAATGAATGGGGTGATTTTTGAAGAGTAATAATTTAACATAATCCTTTGATTATGGTGTTTGTAGCTTAAAAATTGACCGAGCTACGACTGTGCGAAGTTTGCCATAATTTTAAGTTGATGGGAAATTTTTTGCAGAAAAAGATCATAATGGGTGAGCAAAACAATATTTTTCTTAGCTATAAACAAGCACACTTCTCCCGAACATCTTGGACGTTTTGGAATTTGTCCCGTGTCAATATGTTGAAAGCTGTAGGAGGAGAGACTGACCGAAAATCTGGTGGAATAATAATAATAACTAGAAAGGTGCATTTCCTACAGAAAATGCTAGTGTGATTGCAGTGTTGCATGTGCAGGCCGGATGCTTTATTATTACAAATCAGCAAATTGTCTTTTAAAAGACAATAGAAGAATATATTTTCTGGGCAATTCAACCAGAGTCATCGTTTTAATGTAAAATGGTCTATATCAACTTCATATATTCTGAGATATGACAGCTTAAAAAAGTATTAAAAACCTGAAATGTGCAAATCATTTATGTGAAATGAAATGACTCCTATGAATGTATATTGCGAACCAAAGGTCAAGTTCCCCATCTAGTGATGAAATAGCACCATTTCTACTTTTAAACCTCGACCGGAAAATCCGAATAAGAATTCAACCTTAAGGCTCGTCTCTAAGCAGGAAGTAAGAAGCTCAGAAGCCAATACTAATAACGGAATAAATATGTATGGTATCACTTATCCGAAACCTTTGTTAGTGAGAGGATCCCTGTCTGATCGCATTAATGTAAAAAATGTGTAGATAAATGTGTAGTTGTTAGAGCGTACTTTGATCTTGCCGATAGAGTGCAGTCATTTAAACTGAATGGGATGATTTTTAAAGAGTGATAAAAAGTGGAAAATCGGACCATTCAATCACTCTGCAAATTAATATGGCACAGTTGGGTCCGACTGGTCCGATTTTCGTGTTTATAGCTTAAAAATTGACCGAGCTACAGCAGTTTAAAAAACAGCCCTATTCATTGTCTATGGGATTTTGGGGTCTAAAAATCGGGGACACCAGGTGCACGGTTCGAGATATCTCTTAGCTTTGCAAATGCACACCATTCCCGTTTATTCCAGTTGTTTTCGTCCTGTGTCGATATATCGAAAGCTGCAGAAGTTGATAAGTGCTGAAAAACAGTGCTAAATAATAATAATATTAATAATAATAATAATAAAAAAGCCATTGGATTTCAATAGTGTGCTTGCCTACAGCAATCACACTAATAACTAGAGAAGTGCATTTCCTGCAGAAAAAGCGAGTGTGATTGCAGCGTTGGATCAGAGTCTATTCAGTCTTGATCAGGCTCGGGTCCTGAGCATTTGGAGATGAATGCTGGTTCACATACCCACATATACCCCGAAATACCCATCTATGCCCACACTTACCCCAAAATACTTATCCTTACCCACAAATACCCCTAAATGTGTATTCTGGGGTATCTGTGGGTAGGGATGGGTATTTACCCCTCGCTGCAGCAGTTGATAAGTGCCGAAAAGCAGGGCTTAATAGTAATAACTAGAAAAGAGCATTTCCTGCAGAAAATGCAAGTGTGATTGCAGCATTGGATCCGAGTCTGCGAAATACCCATCCTTACCCACACACACCCCAGAATACCCATCCTGACCGTCACAAACTCCTAAATACCCATCCCTAACACGTACCCCTGAATTGCGATCCTTACCCACACATAACCCTACATACCATTCCTTACCCACACATACCCCTAAATACCATTCCTTACCCACACATACCCCTAAATACCATCATATCATGGTGTAGATAGGAAGAGAAATAGAGTAGGGATAATTCTAAAGGAACAGTTTGTGAAAAATGTTCTGATGTAAAGAGTGTCAGAAAGGATCACAAGCTTGAAGTTGGAAGTTCATGGTGTAATATTGAATGTTGTCAGTTCATATGCACCACAGGTTGGTTGTCAGTTAGAAGAGAAAGAGGAATTCTGGAGTAAGAATAATGAAGTAGTAGAATGTGTCCCTTGAAAGGAGAGATTGGTGATTGGTGCTGACCTCAATGGACATGTTGGTGAAGGGAACAATGGGGATGAAGAGGTACTGGGTAGGTATGGTGTGAAATAGATTTTGCCAAGAGAATGGAAATGGCTGTGGCAAACATTTTCAGAAGAGTGAGGAACACAGGGTGGCAAACAAGAGTTGAGGAAGGTGCACACAGGTGGATTATATGCTTTGCAGGAGATGCCGCCTAAAAGAGATTGGAGCTTGTAAAGTGGTGCTGGGGAGAGTGTAGCAAAGAAACAAAGAAGAGGAAGAAAGTGAAGACAGAGCCAAAGATTAGATGGTGGAAGCTGAAGCAGGTAGTCAGAAGATACAAGACCAGGAAAGCTGGTGGTAGAATGAGAAGCCCAGGAGAGTTTTCAGAAGAAGATGACAACAAAGAAACAAAGTGGGATAACCAAAGAGATGAAGGAAGTAGGCAGGAGTACTGTGAGGCACATCGCATCGATATAGCATATAGCACATAGCATAAAGAATAGTGGCAAAGGCAAAGGCTCAGGCCTATGATGACTTATATGAGAGGCTGGACAGTAAAGAAGGCGTAAAGGACTTGTATAGTTTTGTAACCACTAGCCTAAAGCCTCAATAGGATAATGCTACAAAAGAATGAGGGGGATACCACGTGGGGCTGCAGAAATGCACAAGGTCAGGTGAAGACTGGAAATAGCTGGAAGATGACGGTTTGCGGTTTTAACAGCAAAGCGGAACTCCGGGAACCACTGGTCCCACCGTCGGTGCTTATCCTGGACGTAGGAGGCGAGCATGGTTTTGAGAGTCCAATTGACTCGCTGGTTGGTCTGTGGGTGATAAGACGTGGTGAGTTTCTGTACTACCCCCCATTGCTGACAGGTGGTGTGAAGCAGGTGGGAAGTGAATTGGGCTCCTCGATCGGACACTAGATAGGCAGGCGTACCTCACCGGGTAAAGATCTCATCAATCAGGATTCGGGCGATTTGGGGTGCCTTAGCGACACGGAGAGGGAACAACTCAACCCACTTGCTGCAGTAGTCCACCACAACCAAAAGGTGCTCATTCTGCCATAGGCTTTTGGGTAAAGGGCCCATGAGGTCTACACTCAACATATACCCTGGCTGAACGACAGGGGTGGACTGTAACAACCCGCTTGGAGATGCGTGGTTTGTACTTCTGGCAAATCTCGCAAGCCCGACGGGCAGGTCGTCTGCCGCATCACCGACTACCGGGTAGGTGGCCACCATACCCTCCACCTGGCCAATGTGGATACGAGAGAGGGTATCCGGCACAACATTGCCCCTCCCTTTTCTGTAATGAACAGTGAAGTCAAAGCCTTGTAATCGTATGGCCCACCAGGTCAACCTTGATGATGGTTTGGGGTGGTTAAAAACCCAGGTGAGTGCAGCATGGTCGGTGATCACTTGGAAGTGTCGTCCCTCTAGGTACATCCTCCATTTTTCAACAGCCCACACCATAGCCAGGCACTCCTTCTCAGAGGTTGAATAATTTCTTTCAGCCCCTCGCAGGAGTCTTGAGGCATAGGCAATGACATGCTCTTGTTCATCGATGTCTTGGGAGAGTACAGCACCGAGTCCCTCTTCACTGGCATCACTCTGAATTTGGAAGGACTTACTGAAGTCAGGGGGAATCAGGACTAGGGAAGGCCTGTTTGATGTCTTCAAAGGCTCTTGAGCATTCTTCAGTCCATGCCCAGGTAGCATTCTTTTTCTTCAGGGCGTTGAGGTACCTTGGGAACTCCAGCTTAATGGGCGGGCTCAATGGTGTAACACCGCTGTCGCCGGTGGAGCTTGGGTGGGTCGGGTGATGGGCTCCCATGGTGCGTACCACGGTGTGGGCTGATGGAAGGGGAGTAGAGGTTACAAGCAGTAGAGATTGAAACCTCTTCTGAAGCTGCTTGTCCCTTCTGATAAAACAGTCCCACACTGTCTTCCCCAGTTCCATTACCTCCAGGTCTATTACCTTCTTGAGTTTCTCGTTTTGCCTCAACAGTTGGAAGGTGAGTCGTTCTTCAATTGTCATTCTGTTCCAGCTCCTCTTTTACAGTCCTCAATGCCTCTTTTAATATCCTGTCCTCACTTAAGCAATCGTATTGCTCCTGCTGCTTGGTTTCCAGGCCGCAGATCTTCTCCTCCATGGTCCAAAGTCGCTCTGTTAGGCCAGCCTGAATGCTGTCCTCCAGGGGTGGAGGTGGAGGGGGTAGTGGCCAGTTGGGTGCTTCCTTCTGGCCAACTGAACTCTCTTCCTCTTTTTCTGAACAATGTACAGTTGGCTCAATGTATCAATGATATCACTGACTGCATCCCGTCTTGTAACAAACGGGCCAGCCGTGAAATTTAGTGGGGGTGAGGTTCCAGCCTCCATCTCTAACTGCTGGGAATGGGCATATAACACAGACAGCACTAATAATTAAAACCCCAATGGTCCCTGTTCAGGTGCCACTTTGTAACCACTAGCTTAAAGCCTCAAAAGGATAATGCTACAAAAGAATGAGGGGGATACCACGTGGGGTTGCAGAAATGCACAAGGTCAGGTGAAGACTGGAAATAGCTGGAAGATGACCAACAGACTCACAAACCGACATGAAATATGCAAAGAACCATTTATCTATTGTAATACATAATGACAGAATGATAATGATATGAAATAAGTCAAAAGAAAACAAAAAGAAAAAGGAAATAGATATCACAAACAAACAAACAACTGCAAAGACAATCAATCAAACAAAACTAAACCCCTCCCCCAACACTCAAACCAACAATCAAATAACCACCAGAGCCCACAGTCCTGGTTTTATGTCTCTTTTTTGTAGATCAGTACTCAACAACTATATGAGCATGGCCCTAGGCCTGGAAAGTATCCTTGAGGTCGAAGTAGCTCTGCAACCCCACCAGTTGGCCAGATGGGTGAGCAGTTTGTGAGAGATGTACACCTAAAGAACTTGGGTTGGAGCAAAGCACAGCTAAACCAGCAACCAATCCTCAGTCCAAGCCACTCGCACATTAAAACCTCCCTAATGAGCATGAAACAATGTTTCCCAAAAAGAGGTGGTCACAAAACAGAGTACATGTGCCTGCCGGTCAACTTTCAGCCACTTCCTACCTAGTTTCCCCCTATTTATACCCTAGGAAGGGCAACCCTACTGCAGTGCCCCTAGAGGATAGGAGGAGGCATAGCAAAGCTAGTAACCAGATTGGTTACAGGTTTAATCAACAGAGAGATAGAGCTGGAAGGGATGTACAGCAGGTTAGGCAAATAAGGGATAGGGAGGGAAATGTACTAGTGAGTGAACAGAGTGTCTTGAACAAGGAGTTGTTGAAGCGAGGCCAAGTCGAGACATTCAGATCAATTAACAGCAGTTTGGTTTCATGCCCAGAAAGAGTACCACAGATGCAATTTTTGCATTGAGAGTTTTGGTATAGAAGTACAGAGAAGGTCAGAAGGAGCTGCATTGTGTATTTGTGGATCTACAGAAGTCATATGATAGGGTGCCAAGAGAGGAATTGTGGTACTGTATGAGGAAGTCAGGTATGGCTGAAAGGTATGTGAGGGTGGTGCAGAAAATGTATGAGGACAGTGAGACAGTGGTGAGGTGTGCAGTTGGAGTTGCAAACGGTTTCAAGGTGAAGGTAGGGTTACATCAGGAATCAGCTCTGAGCCCCTTCTTGATTGCAATGTTGATGGACAGGTTGACAGAGTAGAGTAATGCAGTGGAGAGGAGAGGAGAGGAATGAAGGTCAGAGACAAGACATAATATATGTGTGTAAATGAGAGGAAGCCTGTGGAAAGGTAAATATGCAAGGAGTAGAGGTCGTGACGTGGATGACTTCATTCCTCTGGATGGTTGAACCAAGATATTTGGACAGTACAGAAAAGAGGTGAAGAAGAGAGTGCAGGCAGGATGGAGTGGGCGAAGACGGGTGTCAGGGCTGATGTGTGACAGAAGGATAGCAGCAAGAGTCAAAGGGAAGGTTTACAAGACAGTAGTGAGACCTGATATGATGTATGATTGGGAGACTGTGGCTCTGTCTAAAAGACAGGAGGCCGAGCTGGAAGTGGCGGAGATGAAGATTAGAAATGAGCAGATCAGAGGGTCAGTGAAGGTTTGCAGTTTGGAGACAAAACTAGAGAGGCCAGGTTGAGATGGTTCGGACTTGTGTTGAGGAGGAGTAGTGGATATTTTGGACAAAGAATGTTGGAGATGAAGCTGCCGGGCAGAAGGAGAAGAGGAAGACCTCAAAGAAGGTCCATGGATGTAGTGAAGGAGATGGTTGGTTTAACAGTAGAGGAAACAGGGGATAGGGCAAGATGGAGGCAGATGATCCGCTGTGGGGAGTAAAGGGAGTAGCCGAAAGACGAAGACTACTTTTGATTCTAGCATGTTTTTAAGATGGTATGATTACCCCTAGATTTCTAACATGATTTTTTTATTTTTAGAGAAAGAGACTCAAGGTAAAGACTGACATTTTCTCTTTGTCGCTATGGCCCAAAGATGATTACTTCAGTCTTGTCTGTATTTATCTGGAGAAAATTGTTTTGCATCCAAACAGTAATCTGTTCAGTGCAGTGACAGAGTGAATCCACTGGTCCATATTCACCTGATGTTAATAAGATATAAATCTGTGTCATCTGCATAGCTGTGGTAGTTTACATTATCGCTGCAAATTAACTAATGGGAGCATGTAAAGACCGAACAATAGTGGTCCCAAGATGGGCCCTGAGGGACACCACAGGTCAAGGCCATTTCATCTGAGGCACAGTTACCGATTTCAACAAAGTATTTCCTGTGCTCAAGATAAGAATGAATCTATTTTAACTATTTTTACCCAATCCTGTAACCTTTGCAACAAGATCACATGGTCAGCTGTTTCGAAAGCAGCACTCAAATCCAGCAGGACTAAGAGAGACTTTGCCAGCATCAGTGTTAAGACGGATGTCATTGGTCACCTTGATAAGAGCAGTCTCCGTGCTATGATGGGGCCTAAACCCTGACTAAAAATAATTAAAGCAATTGTTTAGCAAGAAAAAGTGTGCAAGTTGTTGGTACACAATTTTTTCAAAGACCTAAAAACAGCAGGTAAGATACAGGCCGATAGTTTAGAAGACTGCTCTTTTTCAATAAAGGCTTAATGAGTGCAGTTTTCAAGGAGCTTGTAAATGTTCCTGACTGGAGTGAGATGTTGACTAACTGACGAAGTTAAGGTAAAAGTGCTTATTACTGATTTTAGAAATCTAGTGGGTAAAACGTCCAGGATGCATGTGGATGATTTCTTCAATAGTTTTGTTTGTTTTTGTTTTGTTTACCTGTTTAGGTGCAGCAAACAGAACACACGAGATGTTACTGCACTTTGTTAGAAAAATATTTGTCAGAAAAATATTTCTCCCTTGTTCCACGCAAGATTTGATCGAACACATGCAACATCATCACAGCATCTCATAATGAACCTGGAGCATTGATGTTCGCCATTTCCGTTTGGCCCTCCGGCACTCCCTTTTCTGTGCCCTAATCGAGTCATCATTTATCCATGGTGCCTTCAGCTTATTTCTAACAATGTTAACCTTAACAAGAGCAATGGCGTACAGAACATTTTGAATACTAGCAGTACATGAGTTCATCAATTCGTTATCATTAGAATACGAGACATTTTAAAATAGCATTTTCTCCACAAATAATGTCTTTGTGCTAACATTTATGCGTCTCCTCCAAACAACCATAGGTCCAGCAGCTCAACAATGATCAGACAAAGCAACATCAGTGACACTAGAATGTTAACACCCTTAGTAATGAGCAAGTGGAGAGTGTGGCCTCTAGTGTGTGTCGGTTCACTCACGTGCTGAGTAAGACCAAAGATTTCAAGGACAGCACAGAGCTCTTTACCGTTTCTGTCACACATTTTATCCGCATTCAGGTCACATGTTATGATTATAGAGTCAAATACTGTGCAGAAAACTTAAAGCATTTCTGTAAAATCATCAATAAAACCTTGAGAGAACTGGGGTGGCTTGTAAATGACTATAAAGAGTATAGTATGAGTTTTAGCTCCATTTGGAATAATACATACTCAAATGATGAAAACATCCCAAAGAACAGTCTGTGGGTAACTATGTTATCTCTAATATAGAGAGATATAGATATGTTATATCAATATCTACTATGTCTGCAGTTTCACTAAATAAATCCAGATTTTAGTAGTTGTCCTGTTTTCTCTGCTTGACTCTTCTCAAACAAATTAACATCTTGTCCACTCCCCTTGCCAACTGAAAGCTGTTGACTTCCTAAGGACTGTAGTCCCCTGCAAGGCACTCTGTCTTTACTAATGGATGGTGATTCTTGATGTAGTGCCATCCTGAGAATCGGAGATTATGGGTGACCAGCCTAGGTTTGTACCTCATGCAATCATATTCCTATCTTGTTTTATGCCAACATTAAGCAGGCACATTCATCAGTAAACAGTGAAGATGTGATCACAAACTTGTTCATCTTCAGCCTGTGTGCAAACCCCTTGTTAGTGGAAACTGAGAAAGCAGTAAAGATCTTGTGTAGAGAACACTGTAACCACCAAGACTGTTTGACATTTGTCTAACAATAAACCCTGGGTCAGCCCAGATATAAAGGCCCTCTTGAATGAGGAAAAAGTAGGCTTTTAGATCAGGAGACGAGGGCAAGCAGAAAGCTGTGCAGAGGGAGCTGAGAAAAAAGTTCCAAGCAGGACAAGGAGGAGGATCAGCTGCAACACAATGATGTCAGTGGAATCTGGAAAGGCATCAAAACTATCTCTTTTAAGAACAAGACAGTAGTGTACCAGAAGGGGGTAAATTATGTAATTTCATCATATTTTTTAAAAAAAATTATCTTATCTTTTTATCTATATTGATCTAATTTTAGCATCCACCTTCCACTCTTACACAGACGTCACTATTGCAGTTCTCATCTTCAGCACCCAACTTGTATTGTCCTGTCACCTCTCCTTCTGTGTGTCTCTGAGCTAACAGCTACCCCCTACTGGTTCCTTGGTGGAAAGCTGGTCCCTACCACACACTTAACATCATAGTGCGTACTGTGCATGGCAAAATAAGCCACAGAGGAACAACTCCGGACAACAATTTTTTTTATCATTTAAAACAGCATCACCTTGCTGAATATGTGGATGTAACAAAGGAAAAAATGTTAATGTTAAAGTTAGCGAGCCAGGGCCAGGCACGATTCATCAGCTCCTGCAGTCTTTCTATAGCAATGAAGCAGCTGACATTAATACAAAATTGAACAAAAATGTTTGTTTGATGTTGTTAATAATTATTAGACAGACATATGTTAAAAAAGAAGAATTGGCCATTGCAATTGCTGTATCGCTGGTCTTGCCAGTTCAGGGCTCACCAGTGTCCTAATAATTTAAGGGCATTACTAACAGGACATTAGCCTTGTTAAAAGAAAATTACTGTTACAAATTCCAGTGACAAAATTTTCATTCTGAACTTTTCCTTCTGAACTTATTTGTTTTTTTTACATGAATGTACATCATTGTACAATTATATTGCTAAATGTTTATAGTAGCAAGTTCATTAAATACATTTAGATACTGCAACTCACCAAGAAGGAGTTACTTTTGCTGGAACCAAATTAAACTGTTTATGTGTGAATGTAGGTAGGAAATATGTAAATGCCTACAGTATAACAGGTTATACAGTTTACAGAGGGAAAATATAAGTTTATAGGGGAAACCTATAGTGACATGAAGATATAATACCTTGTTATGCCACTTCTAGAGTGGATACCAGATGAGACAGTTCCATATGGAATTCTAAGACACATTTACCCACATATATTTCAACTGGATTCTATACACAGTTTGTCCAGCTGCATTGGTGATAAAGCGTTGTAATCTAGCACAGACATTTCTTAACAGCCATTGCTGTATGCATGCAAGCATTACCCTGCTGTAAAATGCCAGTTGGAATCCATACCATGAGAGGCAACATGTTGCTGCAGAATGTCATGTCCAAATCCAATCTTGCATGTGCTTGCCCTTAAGGAACCATTGCTCCCAACACCTCCGAACAGCTAGGTCAGAACCCTACTTCTCTAAGTCCAATGATGCACCCCTTCTCAAAGTCTGTCAACCTGGAAAAGTTTCTTCAAGTGGATCATAGAGGCATGTATAGCAACCTCCCACAAAGAGAAACACTATTAAAAATTAACTAGTGGCAGCCTTTTTTATGGGGCAGCAGGGGAAGCACTTTGCCATTTTGAAATATCCCCCATTTTCTGTGAGCAGTATATTCTGTGGATAGATGAGACATAAATAGAACATTTTATGGTGGTGGTAGCATCTTGATTTGAGCCTGTGCTGTAGCTGGGACTGGGCAGGTTGACATGACTGCTGGAATAACAAATTATGAATTATACTTTCTAATTCTTAATGGAAATGTCAGGACATCTGTCCGTGAACTGAATATCAATAGAATGCGGGTCATGTAGCAAGCCAGTGACCCTGAGCACACACACCATTCTACCAGTGGTTAAAAGCTAAAAAATGTTAAATGATATTGGAAAAGCCAATTAAAAATCCTGACCCTAGTCCAAAAGAAGTATTGCAGAATCAGTTCATGTAAGGAGACCCACCAACACCCAGATTAAAAGTTTTTCTGTAGTGAAGAATGGTCTAAAATTCTTTGCCATAAGTAAATTTGCAGGACTTATCAAAGTTGCCATTATTGTTTATCTGTATTTAAGTCAGACGGTATGAGGATCTAAACAAGGACCAACAATAATGATAACCAATGCACATTTGTACTCTTTCTTTGCATTGATTAACAAAGAAACCTCTTTCTGGGGTGTTCTTCATAAATTATTCAATTCAATTTTTTGTATAGCGCTTTTTACAACAGACACTGTCTCAAAGCAACTTTACTAAAGCCAATAAAATGTAAAGCTTGATTGTAATTTTAAAAGTGCCTTCACCACTTTGACGATTGATTTCTCCCAGGCAATGGCCTTCTCCAGTTGCAGCAAGCACAAAGATAGCTGTGATGCACTTCTGCAGCGTTCCAGGGCTTGCCTCCATACCCTCATTTTAGGAGTGATTTCGCTGTCAAGGACACAAATATGTACACACATATAAACACCACCCTTAATCATGATTAACCTCTGAATTAACAATCCGCATAAGGTATCCATAGCAAGTAACTACAAAGCGTTCCTGTGGATAAAATTGCTATATATCACATATCATATATATATATATATATACCCAGATCTAACCTAGATCTAACTTTATTAAAACTGTGTTACCCGCATCTGGCCCAAGCCTAAATGCACCCAAAAAAAGTCAATAACTTCAATAACCTTATTAGGATAAACACAGATAGTTCTTGAAGAAACAACAATCTTAAACTTAAGCTAGGATTGCTCAACGTTAGATCGCTGACAAACAAAGCAGTAATTATAAATGAATAAATGAACTGATCAATGATAAACACTTACACACACTCTGTCTTACTGAAACTTGGATTAGACCAGATGAATATTTAGCCTTAAATGAAGCCTCCCCTCCTGGGTACAGTTATGTTCAACGCCCTCCTCCCTATGGTCGTGGAGGAGGTGTAGCAACAATTCTTTACAAGTTACAAGTTCTTTACAAGATGTTAATTCTTGTTCAGTAATGCCAAGTCCAACTGTAAAAAAGCTTAAGTGTTACGTTTGATTCAGATCTCTCCCTTGACGTTCACATTAACAACACACGAATTGCTTTCTTTTAGTTACGTAACATTGCTAAACTTAGAAATATCCTTTCCTTTAAAGATGTTTAAAAACTGGTTCATGCATTTATAACCTTGAGACTGGATTACTGTAACGCTTTTCTCTCTGGATGTTCTAGTAAATCTCTCAATAAACTACAATTAGTGCAGAATGCAGCAGCTCGAGTGCTAACTAGAACTAAGAAATTTGATCATATCAGTCTTGTTCTGTCGTCTCTACACTGTTTACCAGTTAAATTTCACATTGATTATAAAATACTTCTTGTAACGTATAAAGCTCTACATGGTCTGGCCCCACATTATCTGAGTAAACTTAGAATCTTAGATGTTTAAAATCTTTAAATCTTAGATGAAACCTAGATGTTCCTCCAGCTCAGCATCACCTATACTGGTCCTCATCAACAGAACCCCGTCCCACCAGAGTGCAGGAACTCCCTCCATAGTTTGGACATTAGGAGACAATGTGCTTCTAAGGACCTCCCACTGAGGACTCATTTTATAATCTATTTTGCTTTATAATTAAGTTTATTTATTTTATTACTAATTAAAATTGTATTATTGATTTAAATTGTTACCTACTTAATTTTGCTATAATTTAATATACTGTTAAGTATTTATTTAATTAACATCTAGGCCACCCATGGAGAACGGGTTCCCTGTTGAGTCTTGGTCCTCCCAAGGTTTTTTTCTACTACTTTCATATTTGAATTGAATTGAAGTGACTTTCCCTGAAACTGAAACCTGAAAGAAGGAGCTGGAAACATTTCTCAAATATTTTGGTCCATATTGACATGATAGCATCACACAGTTCCTGCAGATGTCTTGACTCTGGAATGAAATCTGGTGACTATGTAGGCCATTTGTGTACTCAATTGCATGTCCAAGAAACCAGTCTGAGATGATTAGAGTTATGTGACATGGTTTCACATAGGATAGGAACAGTGGACAAAGAAATGGTCAGTGATTCTAAATATTTCTTCAGAATTGTGATAAAATTATTGAAAGACAAAGTATTGAATTATCACAAAACCTTGACATGATTCCATTCAAATATTTGTGGACTGAAATAAGAAAGCAATTCTAAGCATGAAGGAACCCAAACCTCCAAAGGTACATCAGAGCATGAATTGTTTGATTCAATTTCAGCACTGACATTATAGGAATAAAAGCTTAAACACGTATGCTTCTTAACTATTACATTTAATTTGCCTCTTAATTAAATATTTTACACTAACTGGATAAAAGTGCATGGACACGCTTTCTATTTCTTTCTTTACTGCAGGTTCATTATTAAACGTAAGGGAATCTCTGTAGAATATAATGTATTTTTTATGTAAATTATGTGTATATTTTAATGACACACTTAGCATTAGTACTACTGATTACAAATCAAAGTGGGATTCCAGTGCTATTCAGTACCTAGGTTGGTGATTAATTAGATGTGTATTGTCCAGTATAAACAGATGGGAAAGTATGTACCAAGACACAATTAACAAACATTTTACAGCATAATTGTATCACAGATTTTAACTAAGTTGTTCCCATCCAAACCTAAACAATGAAATAAGATTATTATAAACTCTTCAATGATTATACAAAAAGCATTATTACATACATTAAGATTAAATAATTAGTTTTTGTCCTGGGCCTAGAAGGCCCAAGGGTTCATTTCTTAGCATGATTTGTGTAGATTTGCTCTCAGGTCACTCCAATCTACTCTCTTTTATACTCATACACAAGCTTGTGACGAGGTTCATTACCAATGGCTCCCAGGAATGACCTCATTTCAGCTCCTTCACACTTTGAGGACGCCACTTTGTTCAATTGCCCTACATGAGAACTTTCAGTAATGGGGCCAGTTGATTATATTACTTTGGTTATTGTACTTAATGCCCAAAACAGAAGATAAATTTAAAAATCTAGGCCAAGTAATCGTGCTCAGATTTTTTTCCTACCTTATCTTTATCTGTTTCTTCTCTTATGCCCTTTTTATACTCTCTGTGGTATCAAAGTAAATCACTTCATTTGACCACTGACACACTTCTCTTACTGTCTCTCTTTCTGAGCTGGGGGTTGGGGAACCTCTGTGTGAGCAATTGTTTTCTAACCCCGTTATTTTCAGTAGGCACAGCTGCAACTCGGTGTGCAAGCAAGAGAGAGAGAGTGAGAGAGAGAACAACCTGAGGGTCACGTTCACTGGCCTTAAATTACATTTCTCAACAGGACGGAAGCAGAAGTTGTACTGAATGACTGTTTCACTTCAGATTTGTGCTGGGTGCTGATGTGGCTCAGAGCTTCATGCTGCCAGTGTGTGTTAGCAGCATTGTGAGTGGCTGCACAGAGCTTCAGGCCACAGGTAAATCACATCCACACACAACATCACTCATAGCTGTTTTCACACAAGCCATTTGTTTAGGTCACTATAGTTTCATGGATACTCAAGTTATTCTATGTCTTAATGAGACTGAAACCTTTCCTGTTGTAGGTAATGGTAACACTCCATAATGTATTTCATGTACATGTATATAATGCATTTTATATATGGACAAACCTTGGTTACAGTTTAATGTGTGAATTTCCCATACATGAAATGCATCTCAAAGAATAATTTAAAGTTGTTGACAGCTAAAAACTCTCTGAAGTTGTGGACAACTGAAAAATCCATACAAACATATGGAGAACATGCAAACTCCAGTACAGCCAGGGACTCAAACCAGATTTCTGGAACACGGCCAACACTTACCACTGTAAAACTATGAGATCCTGTATCAACAATCAATTAAATAAACTTTTTTAATGATTAAATAATTTTTTACCAGTAGGCTCAAACCCCTTCTTGTATACACAGACTGACCTGATGTGAACTTGTTTTGAACCTGACTTTAAACCTGTTTTTAGATTCTCCACTTCTTTTCTCTTCTGTCTTTGAACCATTCTCCCAAAGGTTCAATCTGGCTTTTATTGGAGAAACTTAATGCTTATGGCTGAAATGTTACTTTAAAAAATAATAAAATAAATAAATACAAGACATCTCTGCCATTACTCTTTGCTTTTCCTGAGCGGCAGTCTGGTTAGTGCAGGAGAACTCAAACACAGTGCTATTTACCTAAGCAGGGTGAGAAGTCTCCCCATTAGCTGCAGCCATGCGTGTGCCATCCTCTGATTTTAGGATCACTGACCACAAACACTGACTTCTCATGCAACACGAGTCAGTGGGTTGGCTTAATTGATTTTCCTTGGCAGAGTATCACACTCCTGCTCGACCCATATCAACTTTGCCTTTGCTTACGAGCTGCTAGTGTAGAGGGAAATCACACGTTAGTATGTTTTTTAGGTTTAGAGTAGGTTAACTACACATGTCAGAGATTTCGCTTGACCAACAGTATGGCCAACATTTAGCCAACATCAGTATGGTAATGCCTCTTTCACTTTCTTTCTCTTTCTTTCTTTGTATTTGATGAGGATAGCGTATAGCTTAAAGTAATTCCAGATAAGAAAGCATGCTATGAAGAGGAGAGTACCTTAGCTAAACTGGCAGAAAGACCACATGCTGGAAGGCCAATCTGCACTTATTGGCTAATAAGTAATTAATATGAAGAGGCTGCATAATGGAGGCCTAGGTCTTCACCCCACTGTTTGCAGAGCTGCATCACCACTGTGTCTGCTGTTTTAATTCCTCAAAACAGGTCAAGACATTTCATATTGAACTTGTCACACTGATTGTCCAGTAACACTTCAGACTTCTGCAGATGGCACTGAACTAGAATGATCAGGCTGTGATTCCATTGTGTGGGACGGCATTCATCTACCACAGATATTCCTGTTGCATTCTTGTGTCTGTAGATTTCAACTTCCTATTGGTCAATTTTGGTCTTGGGTTAAGTCTGCTTCTTTTTGCCTGTTTGATGACTGACTCCTCATCAGTGGTATACCAGTGTACTGTATTCATCTATGTCTGTGTTTCAGCTCAGTTGGGGCTTCAAACGTATTTTCAGTGTTCCTTTGGGTCCAGGGGACTTGGTATGTAGTAGTGCAAGCAGGCAACTGCATGACAGTTACATTTATTGAAAAAATTATACTGTTGTTCTTTTTTCAATTAGTTTGCAAGAAGACAAATGAGTTGGTGCAGTTGCAGTGAACTGAACGTAAGGTGACTGCACTAACCACTGCAACACAGTGTCAAAATAGAAATGTATCATACAACATTCAAAACAGGATTGGTAGACAATAATCACCATCAAAAAACTTTCTTATTAATTTGGTATCCTATTCCTAGGATGTTGTATTAGTGTATTAGGCCATTTCAAGCTTTTTTAATATTAAAAGCATGAATACCCCAGGCCTTTTGAAGATCAATATAGTAGTCTCTCTGACAAGCTTCTGAAGAAGCATGTCTCAGACTTCCATGTGTTGATCTACTCTGTACTACAAAGCCCACAAAACGAACCTTAAGATCTCCGCACATAACTGATAACTGAACATAACTGATAACTGAAGTTCTGAAACCTACAGGTCACCTTGGTTGGTAATTCTAAACAATAGCTTATATTATAATCAATATAAGCATTTTTCAAACCAGTGAGAGCAATGGTATTGATATGGCTCTACAGTTACACCAGACTACAAATAAAAACTCAAATTTAACCCTACATTAATCAATCTTTTTTAGTTTATTTAATTTTTTTTAAAACTTCCCACAATGATAGAGAGACAAACTCTGTGTGTTATGTGTGGGCCGAATGTCCCAGCAAGGAAAGAACAATGATATTTTTTATTTTGTGATGATATAATGCTGATCACAAGAAAAGTTTTTTTTTTATTTATTTAACAAAAACTGCAACTTTGTTAAAATAAGTTTATTAGTTAGCCAAATAAGCTAAATAATTTTAGGTTTCTAAGGCTATGGA
Organism: Parotocinclus cabessadecuia; assembly: GCA_036873895.1. Taxonomy (NCBI): domain Eukaryota; kingdom Metazoa; phylum Chordata; class Actinopteri; order Siluriformes; family Loricariidae; genus Parotocinclus; species Parotocinclus cabessadecuia. Next base: position 1,362,420 of record JAYJMA010000036.1, on the reverse strand, counting down.
TAATGTTTAATCAACTGGCTATTGAATACACTTTATGATTGAAGATATAAAGTTTATGATTAAGATAAATACTGGAGCTGTTGTATTACTAGTCTATGAACAAATAAAAGGTGTAAACCTATCATGATCTGAACAAGCACTTTGGAGGATTTGGAGTCAGACAAACTCATGCTCTTGCTACATTCTTACCCCAAAAGCACTTGGATTGATTTCTTAAATATACTAACTTCAAAGGGAACTGACAGAAGAGAAATAATTTAGGAGAATCCTACTGCGCCATGGCTCTTCATTTCACTCTTCTATCAATGAAATGCTTTGCATGGATTATAGCCACATCTGAGACTAAGATAGCAGCAAAACTGGTACTTTTCTACAAAGTTCAGCACAGGGTTCCGCTTGTCTCTTTTCACCTACCATTACTCCATGCTGCTGCATCCCATTGCCTTTTGGAAAAAAATAAAATCTGCTGAATCTCGTTAAATCCAGCCCTTACTTTGAGGTTGCATAAGTATATTTTGTTTTTTATCACATGCAAGTGACTGGATTGGAACTGGCAGAGCCCAATGACCTGCATGGCTTGATGTGGTGAGGTGGATCTCACTGCTGGGCTAAAGTTACAGCTCATACAGCCCTAAACCCCTGCAGCATGTGTGCTTTGCCACATGTGTTAAAGTTAGCCATGGATTTGTGTGGGCTTACAGTAAGAAGGTGTCGAAAAGCAATGAATGTGTTTGATTAAATGAGTGTTTGCAGCAAGGAAAGTTAAGTATTTCCTACTGCACAAAAATATGCAAACACATTTAAACTGTCAGCTGTTTAATGTTTTGAGTTAAAACATTTAACAGTGTTATTAAATGACAAAGCTCTTTAAATAAGTGACAACAGTTGAGTTTTTAAAATGCAATGTAAATTCACAAAAAGCACAACAACAGAAGCACAAAAGCAAATCTGAAATATTACATTTACATTTAGGCATTTTACATTACACATACACTTTTATATAGAACGTCTTACAAAACTTGCAAATTCTTGGAGGTGCTATGATGCTATGATGCAAGTGCTGATCTGCATGTATTCATTACAAGTCAGACCAGAAAATAATGTTACTCAGAGACTAAAGAGCAAGTTCTCAGAATGATACACTACAGTACTAAAGATACATATACTAGCATATACTAAAATATTGAGGGGTTGACAAAATCACTAGAGCATGAAAATAAAAGTGAAAAGAATAAAATACACATTATTCTAGATATTGTTTAAAGAAGTCTTTAGATTTCTGCAGAAGGAATAGATGCACTGGACCATTCTGACTGGTATCACCAATAAGAAGCCAGGACACTGACACAAAATCTTGACCTGCAGGCATTGTTTGATCACAAAGAGCAATGCACCAGGCAGCCTGACGTTTAAGACCTGAATTTCAGTGCAGATGTGTTGTTATTTTATTGTACATTCATCATTTATTAACTTTCTTCCCCGTTTAATCCTGATCAGAGTCGCAGGAAATACTACTAATACTTAAAATTTATTTAAAAAGATCTAAAAATCACTTTCAATAACTTTAGTTTCTAGTAGTAAAGTACAAGCTTTTGACAAGGTATTATTTTGTCCCATTCTTCCTGCAAATCCTATCATGTCTAATAGCATTGGTTCATCGTTGTCACATTTATTATTATTATAATTTTTTTTTTTTTTTTTCAAAATTATCCACACATTCTGTACTGGTTACAGGTCAGGACCAGAGGCAGTCTTTTGTAATGTGTGCAGTATGTGATTTTGCATTGTCTTGATGAAAAATGAATGTCCCTGGAAAAGATGACATCGTGGAGGCAGCATATGTTTCTCTAATTTCTTGGTTTACTTTTCTGCATGAATGCTTTCTGCCATCACAAGAGTGTAAATGACAGTTCCATAGCATGACAGACCCTGCCTTTTTGACTTGGACTCTTGACCCTTTATTTTAATTTTCTTCTAAAAAAAAGACCTGGAAAACTAATTCATTTGAGCACAATATATGTTTCCAGTAAAGTTGACCAGAACTGCAAGACTAACGTTGAAATGAAGCTGACTAGACAAAATATGAAATTTCTCAGGTTTCTCCTGTCTGCCATGTAAAAAGTAGGAAAGGAAATGTAAGAAACAATATGTATTTTTATATGCCATACTGTTTCCATACTATCCCAACTTTTTTGTGATTAGGGGATGTAGTGAATGTATTTGTAAAGTATTTGTAAAGGGTAACTATAATTAAAAGTCTAATAAGCAGTCCAAAAAGTTATGTAAATACATTTTACAATCCACCGCTTTTTGGTATTACTTAATCTCTTTCTGATGTGTTTTGGCAAAACTTTTTCAATTTTCAGTGCATACCATACACTTCATATGGTTCATATGCTACAGATGTGACTGAAATAACTTGTATTACCTGGAGCATTTCTTTAAACAAAATAATACAGAGATGGAGAAAGTTTTGCAGGAAACAGTTTCAATCAATCATCAATCAATCAAATTTTATTTATACAGTGCTTTTTACAATGTAGCATTGTCTCAAAGCAGCTTTACAACAGTATATTATCTAAGAA
>JAYJMA010000036.1:1329474-1346885 GCA_036873895.1 Parotocinclus cabessadecuia | reverse complement strand
ATATATTCAGTTGTATGTAATTTAAGTTGTAGAAATAAGGTTTTCTTGTGTTTGTACGTGTGTGTGGCTTATACACAGGATTAATTTTGCTAAGAGGCTGGATCTATTTAAATTAAAATGATTTAATTTTCTATAACTTAAATTTTCATTTAGATTAATTGATACCTTACTTATGTTTTAGTTAATGTATACAATGCATACAAATACGTATTATATATATATTTTTTTAATTAATACCTTTTGAGTGCGTAGGTGCCACAAAGGTCTAAAACACAAGCCTATTCTGGTCGGGCCTCACAAGGAGGCAAGACTGGGGAAGGGGAGGCTAATCAGTAGACCATCCCCTGGAAACAGTGGTCCCTACCCAAACCGTGATGGCCTGGTGTCCCATCCAGGACATCCTTCTGCCTGCACCCTTACTGTCTGGGGATATTTGCCACAGTCACTGCATTCCTAACCAAGAAGAAGTGAGGCAAAACTATTACAACTATGAACGTTTTGAAATAATCTCAGAACCTACATGTTTTTTTTTAATTCACTAAATTATATTTTTGTAATTTGTATGTCATTTTTATTTAGCCTTCAAAGCTTAATATCAGCAGTGTGTTTACTATATATAGTATTTTCATATATGAAAAATTCCATAAACATATGTTACAACTCATGCCAAAACAGAGAAGTGTAGAAAAGTTAGACAACATTATGCAAACAACAACACACAAGTATTTATGTTTAATTACTAGTGGAAATAAATGCAGAGCACATGCTGAATTAGAGGACAGAGGTCATCAAAATAAAAAAACAAGCACGGGTATGGATTGTGAAGTTAACTTTAACGACTAATTGTAACCCACACACTTTTAATGCTCCAGTCTTTCTCACATGATAAGTGCCCAGTTCAACAGAGATGGAGGAAGGAAGTGTGCGCTCAGGAGTGTACACTCTCAGTTCTGGACCACTCCTGCAGTCCTGGCTTTTGTCTGTTAGCTGATCATGGGTCAGTTGCAAAGACAACAGTTTAAGAAGGCAACATCAATGCTGTGAGACCAACATGTGTGCAAGACATTAGTGAGCAAATCATAGGCCCATAAATTAAATGTGTTTTTGTTGGAACACATTCGTATTATAAAATGGCTATCCTGCAGAAAAATACACTGCTGCCACGATAAAGCCTTGCTTTATCTGTGTCGTGCCTCCTGTTTCTATTTATGTTCTGTGCGCGCATCTTTATGCATATGAGAAGATGCAGGCTAAGTGTGTCCTGAGGATGTGTGTGTACAGCATTATGAGAACCACATAAAGATGCACATGCTCATGAAAGAAAGGGAAGATTGTTTTACCCACGCAAAAAGCTTTAGCTCATTTACATAGGTATGCACATTAGCATAGGTGCCTGAGCTGTAGTAGCGCAGCTCGAACCATCGCCTGACACTCAATAAGCATAATCCTGACAATGAACTGTGCTAATCTCATCTAATATGGAAAAGAGCTTGTCTAAAATTTGGTACACAGCATACCCTTCTCAAAAAAGGAAAACGAAGGAGTCAGTTTAGATCTTCAGCGTCAAGACTACAGACTAAACAGTGGCGGGATGGAAATTATATCCAAGATAAATAATGGCATCTCTGGTCTGAGTTTTATTCTAACTCTAATGGAAAGTACAATAAATCATAAAGTCATATTATTAATCCCTGTACTAGTGCCCTGTGCTGTACTGGAGTCATCTTTGCCTTATGTCTTTTTTCTTTTTCTTTCACCAAACCCTTTTTTCTTGTTTTCTCTTGCTCACTCATTCTCCCTCCCTCTCACGCCACATCTGGTGGGTCCGCTGACAGGCTCTTGAACTGTTGACAATAAGTTGATGGGCTAAAGCCCCCCAATAAACATGACTGGTGCCAGCCCTGCTCAGCTGTGAGTGGTTAAGGCCGAGCTGAAAGCGGACCGGTGAAGAGGCCTGAGCACCATTAGGCGCTCTGTTTATGTCTGCATGCATGTGGCCTGGCCAGAGATCTGCGCATTTCATCACATTCTTGTGTTGCCTCTACAGGAATCCAGTTGCAAAACACATAAAAGCAAGGGCCGCCTGAGCCCTTATTGGAGTGGCTGGCGGTTCAAGTACAAAGGTTGCTCAAAGCTGTAACACTATCAGTGCATTACACAAGATTCACATAGATACATATGTCTATGAAGACAGTGTGTGTTAGTGTGTTTAGCTGTTTGTTGCACTCACTGACATGCCATCATTTCTCTTCAGCAAGATAACACAGCTCTGCTGTAGCTGTCAGGCTTGAATTGTCCTGGCACTAGAGCACGCTGGAAAAAGTTCTGTGAAAATGGAAAAATGACATTTGGAAGTGAATACAGGATCAAGATCCAGGCAGAAAGGGGGTGTGTGATGGTGTGCATGTGTATTACAGTGTTGAATGTAATACACCTTTCTAAAACCCATTGAGCATATTGTTCTTTGGCTTTGCACTACACATAGTAAAGCCAGTAAAGCAACCTGAATTGCACTTTGTGAGCACACTGAGAGAGAAAGAAATTTGCTCTTTAATCATCCTAGATTTTGACAATTCCAGAATGGCTGATGTTAAGTGTGAAATCATTTTCTCTCTGTCCCTCTAGGATGACCTTTGTCTCCCTACTGTCCAGCTTGTCCTGTTTGAGATGGTCCGCGTATGACAGGAGCAAAAAGAGGCAGTGGTGGAGCTGGGCCAGTGCTAAAGTGGCCACAATGCTTCATCATCCTGTGTCAGAGTGACCCCACAGCTCGAAACCTGCCAACTACTTTCAATTTGGGCCAATTAATCTTTTTAAGGTTTTGTGTTAGACAGAACCTTATTTCTCTGTTAGCTGTGTGTAATGCTTTTAATCAACATAGTAAGAAATGTTCTTGCAATATAGCGCATGTAAATTTGGTACACCAGACCAAAATTAAATACATAAATAAATACATTGATGTTTTCTCTAATTGATTTACAATCATTTACAAAATACCTTAACTCTTAAAGGGCTGTGTATGCTATTTATTTTACCCATATTTAGTAAACCAAAACTTTAAGACCACCAGTGAAATTGCAGTGAAATTTTAGATTTTTCTTTAATGCATTATTTTTTATACAAACAATATTATAATAAGCATAAAAATTACAACTGAGTTAAGGGACTATGGTGGCTTACTGATTAAGACCCTGTATGTGGACATCAGGTACAGTGTTAAATTCTTACCTTCACCAAGCTGCCACTGCTGGATCCATGAGCAGCGCCCTTAATTCACAATTGAATAAATGTAAAAAATGGTGTCCGCTAAATTACTTAAAATTTTGGAACAAAATGAAGCATTTCAGAAATTATTGGTGTAATTACTGTTCCTCTTTTGCTGTCATGGCACTGTGCACTAGAGCTGGAAGGCACTCAAATCTGATTATCCGTTATCCCCAGCATGATTTTACAATATTCCGTAAAGCACTTAGCTTTCAAAAATGTCCTCTCCATAAACAAGTAAAAACTTTTGCTCAGGTGACTGTGGAGGAAAGTCCATAGCTATCAGCAATCCTTGATCTTCTTTGTCTTCTTTAAAATGATAAATCAAAACAATAAAATTATTCTAAAAACGATTTAAACTTTTTTGTGATTTCATGATGTGGGCATGATTGTGGACTAATTTGAGCACCAATACTTATTATCTTTAGTAATTTCTTAACAATTTAGTCTACTTTTGAAGTGACTTTTTCAGTGTGTGTGCATGCCTATTTCGGTTTTATCTGCTCTAAAAACAATGCCATAGTTTTGATTGCTATGCTCAATAGATTTACAATTTTTTACGTGTTCTTAGTCACAGTGTGGCTTGTAGATGTACTGTAAATCCTTGTGTTAGCACCAATAAGCTACAAATTAAGAGTGGGGTGTTTTTTTATTAGTACACAATTAAGTTCATGGTTAGTTACTTAGATACTAAAAGAAGAATCATTATCAGTAAGTGTTTGAAGAAAACAGCCTAGCCTTAGTGCATTCTCAGTGCCGGTCCCAAGCCTGGGTAAATAGGGAGGGCTGTGTCAGTAAGGGCATCAGTCAACCATGCGGATCAAAAGTAAGATCTTCATACCAGATCAGTCGAGACCCAGGTTAACAATGACCGCCACTGGTACTGTTGACCAGCAGGGTGCCAGTGGAAACTATACTACTGTTGGACCAACGAGTAGAAGAAGAAGGGAAAGAAATGCTAAGAGGCGTAGAGAGAAGTGGAATGGTAGGAAGGTGAGAGTTAGAACTTTTAATGTCGGCACTATGATTTGTAAAGGACACCAAGTGGAAGGGGAGTAAGGCTAGGAGCATTGGTGATTTCAAACTCTTCTACCATGGTGTAGATGGAAGGAGAAATGGGGTAGGGATAATCCTAAAGGATGTCAAAAGTGTATTGGAAGTGAAAAGAGTGTCTGATAGAGTGATAATTGTGACTCTGGAAATTAATGGAGTACTGATGAATGTCATCAGTGCCAGTGCTCCTCAAGCTGGTTGTGAAACGAAGGAGAAAGCAGATTTCTGGAATGAGTTAGATGAAGTAGTAGAGAGAATATCTAAAGAAAAAGGGTGGTTATTGGAGCAGACTTCAGTGGGCATGTTGGTGAAGGAAACAGAGGAGATGAGGATGAACATATACCATACTTTAAGAAGAAGGATGAACACAGGGTTTAATATATGAGTGGATGAAGGTGCACACAGGTGAACTATATCCTATGCAGGAGATAGGGGTGGTGAGACTGTAGTGAGACAGCATTGAATGATGGTATGTAGGATGTCTCTGTAGGATGAAGGTGAAAAGAAGAAAGAGAGAGAAGGCTTAAGAGTAAACATAGGATAAGGTGGTGGAAGTTATAGGAAGAAGAAATGCTGTGAAATTTAGGCAAGAGGTAAAACAGGCGATGGGTGGGGGTTGAAGTCCTAAAGAATTGGGTATCACCTGCAAAATTAGTGAGGGAATCGGCCAGGAAGGTACATGGTGTGACATCTGGACAAAGGAAGGATGAAAAGGAGACTTGGTGGTGGAATAAGAAACTTTAAGATGGAAGAGGTTAGCAAAAAAGAACTGGAATCTCCAAAGAGATTAAAAAAGTAGACAGAAGTATAAGGTGGGATTGCATCAAGCATCAGCTCTGAGTCCTTTCCTGTTCACAATAGTAATGGACAGGCTGATGGATGAGGTTAGGCAGGAGTCTCCATATCATATCATTGTAATTTGAAGAGAGAGTAGGGAACAGGTGGAGAAGAGTCTGGAGAGACAGGGAATGAAAGTTAGCAGGAGCAAAACTGAGTACCTGTGCATGAATGAGAGGGGGGGGTGGAGGAAAGGTGCAGTTGCAAGGTGTTGAGAGTGGATGAGTTTAAATAGTTGGGGTCAAGTGTCCAAAGTAATGGTGAGTGTGATAGAGAGGTGAAAAAGTGAGTGCAAGCAGGGTGGAGTGGATGGCATAGAGAGGCAGAAGTGCTTTGTGATAAAAAAAAGTATCTGCCAGAATGAAAGGGAAAATGTACAAGACAGTGGTGAGGCCTGTTATGTTGTATGGCTTGAAGAGAGTGGGACTGACAAAAGGACAGGAGAGGGAGCTGGAGGTGGTAGAGATAAAAATGCTGAAATTTTCTTTAGGGGTGGCGAGGATGGACAGGATCAGGAATGAGTTCATTAGAGGGACAACACAGGTAGGATATTTTGGAGACAAAGTTAGGGAAGCAAAATTGAGATGGTTTGGGCATGTGCAGAGGAGGGATGAGGGCTACATTGGGAAAAGGGTGCTGGGTATGGAACTGCCAGGTAAAAGAAGAGGTAGGCTATGGAGGATGTGAGGGAGGACATGCAGGTGGTTGGTGTGACAGAGGAGGATGTTCATGACAGAGCAATATGGAGCAATATGGACGTATGAGGCATATGTGGCGACTCATGATGGGAACAGCCGAAAAAAAAGAAGTGTTTGAAAAAAACAACATACAGTCAGTAAGGGTTAGTTCCTGTAGCAGTATTATTTCCTTCTTATGCCTGTTTTACTATAGCTGGCCAATCAAAGTGTCCCTAAGTCATCAAATTAGGGGCAAGTTGTTGACAAGTAAAATAATTAAAAATAATAAAATAATAACAGGAATCCAAAGGTTATGCAGCATCTTTGTTATATACTGTATACAGAAATATATTTATTATGTATACTTTAATGTATGAGTTTAGTAAATAAATAGAACAGGAGCTTGCATTGAGTTAATAATAGAAGGCCAGACATTTGCATATAATATTGTAGTAGTGCAAAAATGGTTGCCATGTTTTAGCACATTTATTAAAGTATTTTTATAATGATATATTTAAAGCTCTGTAAAGTCAGAATTTCAGGACCATATAAACATCTTCTAAAATTGTAAAGGAAAAAGACAAACACACTGATTGTGTTCCTGTTAAGTGGTATAAATCTGTGCCAATTCCGAAGATAGCTATCATTGTACAAGACAATTAAGTATCCTAAGAATCACGATATGCTTCATATATGGATAATTAAATGTGCTTCATTTGTAGGACCAAAACATGCTCCAGGACAGATTTACAATGTAGTACATGAATTTATGGAATGTAAAAGTTTACAACAAGATATAAAAAGTAGTGCTTTCGCTCAGAAATTTTATCACATAAGCATTCCCTTATGATGTTAAGAAAGGATTGCATATAGACCAAGATCTTATTATAGATATTTTAAATAGCATATTAAAGGGTACTATGTTATAAGAAAATACCCACAAGGTGGACTGGAAGCTGAGGAAATATACAAATTATAATTCAAAGGTAAATAAACTTTAAAAAATTATGAGCATAGCAAATTTAAGGAAGCAGTTAGATGGATCTGAATATAGGTAATTAAACTATTCAATGCCATTGTTTCACCAGGTTAAAAAGGTTTCATCATTTACGGATGACGGGAATAACATACTTGAAAAATGAGGGATTAGGAATGGGAAAAGGTGCCAGCCATGAGGGCATATTACAATGAGGGCATATTACATCCAAATGTAGATCTGACAGTCAGATTATTAGTAATATCAGGGGAAGGATGTGAGAAAGGGAATAAATCAGGGTTGTCAGTGATGAAGGTGCACATGAGTCAAGCACAATTGAAAGCCTCGAAGGGCCATCAGTTGTCTTGGGCTGGCCAGTGCAGGATGAAAAAATACTATAATGGAGGTTTTGCACAAATCCATTCAGAATTTGATCCTGTTTATTATTTTATAAAATTATATAGTTTATACAGTATTAATAAGGCTTATTTTAAAAATGTTAAATTGTAGGTTGCATTGCTAATTCTGAATTTAAATGAATGTTGGGGATATATATATCCCCAACATTCATTTAAATTTAGAATCACAAACAGTTTTTCATGTTTTTTATGTTATGTATATTTTGCATAGTGATTTGTGATCTATATTGATTTTTTACAAGTTTTGTAATATGCTAAGTCCAAAGAAAACTAACTGCACTGTAATTTTTTTTTACAAATTGTATTAAGATGAATCTACCCTGTAAATATAAATGCATACAAAAATGTCTAGCAGGTGTGAATTAACCAGGCTACCATTTCCCTCTTATCAGAGATCACTCAGTAGTCGTTACTGGACAATGCAAGGTAGACACCTGTGCCTTCTGTTTCCCAGAAGGTAAATGCAAGGTGTTTGAGAGACACAATGCGATTACAATTTGAACATCAATGTTTTCCCAGTGTAATCAGCCCACCTCTAGACCAAAAGCATACAAGGACAAGTGTCCAGATAGTGGTTGAAAAAAAAGCTGTGATGAAACAGCAATGTGACAAAGCTGAGCTCACAGAGTAAGACATGGGGAAAGTGATAGAGAAGGTAAAAGGGAGAAAGAGGTGCAATAAAGGAGGTGTTTCCCATATAAAATGCCTCTTCACTGGTTTGGAAAATTAGTAAGGCTCTGTGGTCCAGTGGAGCTTTATATTTATTGATGTAAAGAAAGATAACCACGGCACCTTGCGCACTTGCTCTATTTGCATGAGCAGGACAAGATTAGGAGAAAATCAAGCCAAATAAATAAACTGCTCTCTCCCTGTGAGCCACACTCCAGCCACACCACAATAGCAAAAGTGAATGCAAAGTTTATTTTTCTTACAATCACTCCCAGACTATTCACAGCACACACACACACACACACACACACACACACACACTCTCATTAATCTTGGCACTCAAAGAGAATTGCACTGATTTGTTTACTGGTTTCCGAAGTTGCAGTGAGACCAGTTTTGTGTAAAGGGTTTTCAGCTTTGCCACCAATTAGGCAATTATTAACATCTGTAGTGTTCTGTGCTGTGCTATAAATATATGTGTTTTTGTACTACATGAGTATGAGTGGGAACATTTAAAGTCAAAGCTTAGCTTAGCTTTTTACACTCTCCAAATTCTACATTTCAGTACACACATTACCACTACGATGTGCCTCCTAGGCTGTAGCCATTTGTATTTCTACATATGTAACATGCTTTTATTAGAAAACCTAGAGAATGTTGTGGATATTTAAAACATTTTAATAGCCACAGTTGGACCTTAAAAATACCTCTCAGAGGTACATTTACATTGTTTGAACTCCAAGGGCAAAATGGTCCAGTATAATACATTCTTATGCAAAGGTTTGTGCACCTCTGGTCAAATGACATGCTATGTTAATTTTCTACACAATGCAAGCAAATGCAAAAAGTACAATGACTAACACATTATATACATTTAACAAAAAACTTTTGTTTTACATAAGACTACACTTGTTGGGCTAAATAAATGCAAAAATATCTGCATATGAAATCAAAAGTAAGTGAAAGAGACACATTCTAAATATTCTAACTTCTAAAGTCAGGATTACCATTTACGTTAGTTATTTGCTTAAAGATGCTTTTGTCCAAGTTTTTTACAACTTAGCTGAACAGTTGGGGCTTAAATGTGACATATTACAACCCTTTTGCAAAAGTTAGCACACTTCCTTGAGGTCATAATGACCCCATGTCTATGACATGTTTAGGTCATACTACATACTACTAAATACTACAAAGATCTAGCACCAGAACACCTTTCAAAAACCATCAAATAAGCCCTTTTTAAAATGATTGGTTTTGATCACCTGTCCTTTAAATAGTAATGTCTTCCAACATGGTTCATATCTCATATGATCTTATATAGTTTTGCTAAACATTCAATGATATCATGAAATCAATTAATTTGTTGTGTTAAGATTAACATTCACTCTAAGTAAGTGGTGGTTAACAAAACTAATGTTTTTTAAATTAACTCCATTGTAGATCCTGAATGTGATGGGATTCAGTTTTTGTAAAAAGTATCAATACCTATAATTGAATGTCAATGCCACTTATTTAAAATAATCATAAACCAGTGTAGCTACTTACCAGGTATTTGACTTAACATCTAAGCAATTTTAGCTCAAAGTGGCTTGGCCACACCTACAGTTTCTTTTCTGACTTCAGCTCTTCTTTCCTCATTAGAAACTGGTGTAGAAAGTAGAAAATGGAAGCAATAATTCTAATAAGTGTGTAAAACCTGAAATGCGTATTACTTTCTAAGTTTTCTGAACTATGTATAGTCATCAAAGAGAGAAAATGATCCAATTGTCCTTGGGCCTTTCACCCAAATACACTCTAAAAAAATTCCCCTCACTGGGATACAATGAAAAGTAACCCAAATATCTCCATTGATTCATCAGTAATGAAGTTAATTGATTCATTATCTTCTGCTTAATCAACACCAGGTCACGGGCCCACCTGGCAACTCTGTGCGCAAGGGCAGAAACAACCCAAGACAGGTCTCACACACAGTCACACACTAAGGGCCATTTTTAAGACGTTCCACAACAGTACACAGCAAAAAAGTATCATTTATCAGTAACATTTATTAAAAACAGCATAAGGAATTATGAAAGCAATCTTTTAAAAACGTAATTAAAACAGATAATATGTAAAAAGAAATACCAGTTCTAGAGTTATCTGCAAGAATCTAGTGAAATTGCCAGTGTCAATGTATATAGTAACAATTCACAGGTGACCTCCTCCCTCCTCCACAGGTGATTCCCCAACACACATGCATACACACATACACACACCAGCACAGCCAACAAACACAGTAGACAACAGAAAGAAACATAATACATAGACAAAACATCAGCTGACTGTGTAATCTCTAAAGTAAATCCACACATAGTTAGCAAATATGAAAAAAATAATAAAATACACTGCTCCCAAAAATTAAGTATAAATACCTTGGATCCTGAAAAAGTCCATCCTATGTTACCATAACTAATCATGTTCTCTACCTTTTCCAGTAGTCAAATTAAAGACTCACTTTCTCGACAGGATGCACTCTGTTTCACTTTTCACACCAGTCTAAAATTTCCTACAAAACATCTTAACATGTAAAAGGATTTTTCATTGTAAACTGAGAGTTAGAAAATCACTTTAGGCTCCCTACATTCTTAGGCATGTATCTCACAATTACCTTGACTGGCCTGATGATCAATCATATACTTGTGCATAAACAATTGCTTGAAAAAAAACTAATTAAATGATATAATCCATACAGAAAACACTATTCATGTTGCACATACTTAAATTGCACTTGAGCAACTGAAAGAAGTGTAGAGCTGAGCACAAAGCACTCAGAGAACTGCATAGGTCAATGTTTTTATTGAAGCCGATAATTGGCTAATGATCTATGTAAAAGTGAAACTACTCGGTGTGTGGGCTGGTGGATATTCCAGATACTCAAATGTATGCACACAGGTACTGAAAAGTAGCTTTTACTTAAACTGCTCACAAACCTAATTTTTGTAAGCAGTATATCATTGTTAAGTTCCTTGAAGAAGGGCCCAACAGTAGCAACAAGAAGGCTGATCTCAGATACTTCTTATTAGTAATCCAGTGCCTTAACCCATGACTCACCACTGTATCATTCCAGCTCCACCAGAACATACAGTGGTGGCCAAAACTCTGACATTAATACTAAAATGCTTCTATATTGTGTCTCTCTCAAATTCCAATGCAAATCATTCAAACATATTTTCACAATATTCCAAAGATTATCTTTGATCAACCACTGAATGTTTGGATTTCTACCTTCAATTGTCCCCACAAATGTTTGATGGAGTTAAATTCAGGTTACTGTGGAAGAAAGTCCTTGGCAGTCAGCACCCCTTGTTCTTCTTTGGTCTTTGCGTAGCCACAATTTGACTTGTGTTTTTTGTCATTGTCCTGCTGTACTGTGAATCTTTTTCCACAAAGGATCAAACAAGCATTTTTGCTTGTGGTCTCAGGCTTCTGGTCCCCACAGTATACATATTTGGACACATGTGGACAGAGTTTGCTTAACACTGGTTTGTTTTGCTGAATTAGGAAGACTGAAGTTCTCTTATCGACAGGTTTGCATGGTCAACATCAGAACAAATAATGTGTGGCCACATCTCCTCAGCTAAACGGAAATCATGCCACTATTGTGTTATCACAGAAATTAGAAATTCATACGCCCCAAGTCTACTGATTATGCTAACTCCAGGGCAAAGATGTGCTCTGTAGTGACCATGGGATGATCAGGAGCAGTCACGAGTGTGTGTTTGTGTGTGTGTGGTGTTGGAATTCTGAAGCTAAGACTGGCCTATGAGGCAGTCAGGGCAATGTTCCTCCAGGAGGCCTCAACAGGGCAGAAAATTGGCATCTGCTAGTGATTCGGTGAAGCTCTGTCTGAACACTACAGCCGCCTCCACTGTGCCTCACACCAGATGTGGCCTGAGTGCCTCTCTGGATTCTGATTTAAATCATCATTATTTCAGCTTCACACAATGCTCACACCCAGGCCCTCCCACCCTAAAACACACACACACACACACACACACACACATACACACATATATACACACATATGCACACGTGCACACATGTAACCTCCTACCCTCCTCTCCCAGGGTTGACCCACCTCAATCACGTCGCAAACCAGGTCAAGCACAAAGTGTTTAATGACAGGGGCAGAGGCACAGGGAAATGTGCACACAGGAACCCTGATGACAGAACAGAACAATTCAGAGCCAGCTTGCTCATGCCAAATAACAGAACATATGTTGCTCTTTCCATATAAGTTTCTGGCAAATTCCATAAAGCAACAGAAAAGGTATGATTAACTTTGTTTTGAGATATTTTGTTGTTGTTGTTTTTGTTTGTTTTCGAATAGGAAAAAGTAGTGGCTGGTTTTCTATTGAGAGTTTTGTGAGTTCAAATTTAGTTGCATTGTAATGTGGTTAAGATAAGAGCAAAAGTCAAAATGCTGTAGATATAATGTTAAATAAGGTAAAAGAGATGATCAATCTCAAACCACAATTTACATATAGAATTATATATGAATTCCCTACATATTTTGAATATACGCTTATTGGTGGTTCACTAACTTAACAATCTTTAGTATGGTATTATGGTAGTATGGCATACCGAGTGTCAGAGCTTGAGGCTATCAAAAAGACCAGAATCCATCATTGCACCTTTGAAAATGAGATACTTTAATCTATGGAATGCTTAATTTATTTAAACAATTTCTCATCATAGACTATTTAAAGAAATACAGTGTATTATTATGGCATGTTTACTTAGATATTCTAAACTAAAATAAAGTCAGATGAAGGCAAATTTACTGTGGAAGCTCCCGAAGCTGGTGGAGCTAGACAGTGCATCACAATGGGCAATGGAGTCAGAGACTGGGAGATGTAGGGCAGCTCAATGGTGGCAAGAAGATTGATTGCTCTCTGAGACAAACTAAATGCAATCATTTTTTGCATAGACATGGCATATTACACATTCAGCAGAAAGATCAGATTAACTATTGTTTTGTTTTGTTCGTGCCTGACTTTTACAGTTTAATTCTTATCCCTGCTCCAGTTCCTCTTTTCACTGTACAGCCCCCTACTGGTTTTGGCATTGACTCACTTTCTCACTACTAGTGATAAAATACTGCAGGTGGAACAAAGGATGACACCTTATAAAGCATCATGGCATTGTAACCTGCTTTACATCCCAATCACAGAGCACAGATCAGAAAACACTAGTATAGTTCATCTGACGCATTAGACTACACAGATGAGCAATGAATCTGCAGGTGATCATGTTTATGCACAGTAATAAACCCAACTGAGTTTGCAAGTTTTGCAAGGTGTAAGTGCTTAAACGAACCATTACTAATTGTACCCTTATATTGAACTCAGGGGTGCAAAATATTGCAAGCATTAACACTACATTGCCAAAAGTATGTAGACACCAAAAATAGAAAAAAGAGAGTTATAACTGATAACAATGAGAAGCAGGTATGCTTGAGTGCTATCATTTATTCATTGTCTTATCTGCTTGTCCTAGTCAGGGTTGCAGGGGAGCCAGTGCGTAGTCGCCAGTACAGGGTGCAAGGAAGGAACAACCCTAGACAGGGCACCTGTCTAGCACACATACACTCACGCACTCATACACATATTTATCCATTAAAGGCACTTTGGAAAAAAAAAACAATGAACCTAAAACACATGTTTTTGGCATGTGGAAGGAAACTGAAGAACCCGGAGAAAACCCGGAGAGCTAAACACTGCTCCACTATGTTTCCCACTGAATACTCCTTTAAAATAAAAGAATCAAGTTGATAACTTGATTCAAATTCTATATGCTATATTTTGGTAATTTCCCTGTGCTTTCCACTGTTTTTGTAAATAAATTTAGTATCTTGTGACATCGCATCCCGTTATTGGCTTGTTTCTGCACCTTACCTTACCTTATGCCAGCGCCGTGTTCAGACATAACACAGCATTCACACATGTTCAAATGAACTACTACTAACGAAGAAATCCTATCAGGGTTTATTATAATCAAACCAAACTTGTCAGGCATACACACCTTAAATATTTTGTAGCTCTTATTTCAGTGAAATCCTGTAGCTATGAGAAATTATATTTCTGTCGATAAGCATTTCTGTAAATGCATAACTGTATGCACTTCCAGAAGAGTGGAAGCTGTTATAGCAGCAGGGGATCAACAGTATATTAGCACTCATGTTTCCTAGGCATGATTTTTTTTCCATATGGTGTAACTAACATCAATAAGTAGTATACATTTTGTTCCACTGTACAGCCTTTTCTGATAAGGCTGCAAAGTTGAGAAAGTTTCACTCTGTGTGTTTATGAGCTGGGTCTTCAAGTTCCGTAGACACTGGCCACAGTAATCAATCAACAGAAAACAGAGTTTTAAAGTGGCAGATGCTCTCCTATCTCACTGCCCCAGAGTAGTAAAGGTGTGTCTTTATTGGAAATGCATGATGAGGTGAAGATGGTCGGCACATGACAGATCAGGGCATTCAGGCCAATGACATTCCTCCTAGCAAGCAGATCCATCCTGAGTTTAAGGTGAAAAATGCCACACCACACTGCTGCTCAGCTGCAGATGAATGGAGTGATCTGTATTGTCATCGCAGGTCGGCAGGAGAGGTTACTTCCTGGTATACCCAATGCCTGATGCCTCCATCAGAGAAAGAAACAGAATGCTGCTCCATCATGCACTTTTTCAGTCCATCTAGAGCCCATATCACATCTTTTCATCCTCTGGTCTTGTAGCCCTGAGCACCTGGCTTGACACATCTATATGTTTTTCCTTCTGACCTTTTGGCGTCCTTTCTGCCAGCACCCGTAAACCACAGGCTGATATATGAAGGCAATCTTTAGCCATGGCACTTGTATCTGAGTGATTGTGCACGCTTTACATTTCAGGGCCTGCCATATTGCCACCTCCTCAAGATCTCTTTATTTGCTTTTGCAGAGGCTGAGTGGAGAAATTGTAAGAAAAGAAGAATAAAGAGAAAGGAGGAGGCCGGTGTGGCCCATTCCCACCTGCCCTCAGGGCAACAAGCCTGCAGTTCATCAGTCTAGTGAGCCAAGCCCCGGGGCCAGGCCTGACCATTCACAGCTGAGCTCACGCATACACTCCCACACAAACACACACACAAATGCTCAGGCGCTCAAAGGGTCTATCAAAATGCCAAAAGTGGATAAGTGTGACATGGTAACATGAACAAGGTTGAAGAAAGAGTTCCTGAAAAGGTTTATGAAGGGCACAGATCACATTTACTGCAGCTGAGTCTTTCACATGCTTCTGTGCACTAAAGATGTGAACCATGAATCAAAAAAGAAGCTCACAATGCCTAGTGCTTGAGTTTATGAGAAAATTATTTCAGTTCATGTCAAGGAGAATCTGAGGTATCAGCAATAAGTTTGTAGAGAAGTCCAGCTGAGCTTTTTGGTATCCACTCGCCGTGTTTGGAGAAAGAAGAAGGTTGAGTACAACCTCAAGAACACTGTCCTAACTGTAAAGCACGGGGGTGGAAACATCATACTTGTGTTTTTCTGCAAAGGGGACTAGACAACTGCACCGTATTGAAGGGTGGATGGATGAAATCATATATCCCAAGATTTTGGCCAACAAAGTGTTTTTCTTCAAATACTTCTTTAATGCAACAACTTTCAAATTTATTAAAGACTATTCTTTAGTAGAAGAAATAGTAGAAAACTTGTCAAATCGGCAGTTTATCAAATACATATTCTCCCCACTGTATGCTAATTCAGAGTACGTTTTCAGCAGTGACTTCACTCAAATGTCTTTGACTTGAAGTCCCATTCTCTGATTTTTATATGTTGAATTTTTTGCATTAAATGAATGTCTTGTTCGCAACCACATCTGGAATTATAAAGCACATTTTTATGTAATTATTGTGAAGAAATATAGCTCTTCTTCCACTGTAGTGTTATCTTCCTATGGGATAATATCAAAATGGAAAGAAAATCTCAGCCACCAATTTTATAGTCACCAAAATGTATTGCAGAATTTTTTTTTTTACAACCCCAAACCAGAAAAGGTGAAAGGTTTCTGCTGTGTAATTGTCTGAGGTCATGTCAGTGTCCAGAGGACACCGGCTCTGGTCATAGTTAACTTAAGGCATTTTTAATATATTTAAAGTTAAAGTTAAAATGTAATGCTGAACATAGGTTTGCCAAAATAATTATTTGCCCATGTGATTATATGAGCTATTGATGAATGACAGTTCTCGATGCAGTGCCATCTGAAGGCCTGGAAAACATGGGTGTTTAACTTAACCTTGGCCACTAGCCCTTTATGCACTGAGAGTATATTTAGTAAGTAAGTAAGTTTCTGCTTCCCTTTTGGCCTTTTTGATTGTTTTTACCATGTCTGCTTTTCTTAGTGTTTTACATTACTGTGTATTTTTATATCACATGTAAATTGTTTTTGTTCAAAATAGTATTGTCAAATTAATGCTTACAGTATTACAGCTGGATGAAATGTCACCTACTAATTTAAATATTTCCTTCATTTTCCATTAAAATCCTTGCTAATCCCTTCTTCACTTTCATATGATCTGTCCCTGCACCCATTGAACATTATGTTGTACCGGTTTTGCTACAGAGTATACAATTGTTCAAGAATCACCTTCAGCTCTTTTATACATGTCTCTAGTGTCTGCACTGACAACCCAACAAAGCAGTCAAGATACTGTCTTGCTATTAAACAGAGAAGAGCCAAGAAAAATTAACAATGCTGAAATGCTCAGTAGCGAAGCTACATCAATCCTTTTTATTGTCTTCATCTCAGGATTGTCTGCCCCATTTTTTTTTCTTTTAGCATGCTGACACTTTAATCTGCTAACATCTTCAAAGTAGCACTCTCAGTCCCAGTGATATAAAAATGGAATGAAGTGATAGAAATTATTCCCTACTTTAGTAGGTTAAGACTTATACAAATAAAACTTTGATCATTAATTAAAGGGCCAAAAAGAAGTGAGAAGCAACAATTCATATTTGCATTTTGATTTGGAGTTATATTTTTTAGCAAGTTGACTATATTTCTCCCCTCAGTATCAATTCTTTTTTTTTTTACTTTCTCTCCCTCTAATATCTTTAAGGATCAAAGGCTTTCATTTGGTTTAACTCCTTGAAGCATTGTTTGCCTCCCAGGACTACAACAAAGTTCTTTCAGTGTGCCAGATTCAGGAGAATAAAGAATTTGTTATTCCTGGACTAATTTGACATCAAACAGCGGCAAGCCAGGGTGGGAGAAGATAAAAGTGGTGATGGTGACCGGGAAAGATTAGCCATATGTTTCCACAGGCAGCACAGCACCCAGGGCACTCAAACACACACACACACACACACACACACACACACACACTGGCCTAGAAATTACTCTTCTCTAACACACAACACAAGTGAGCCTAACAACAGACAATAGATTTTTTAGACAATAGAAAAATTATGTTGGAATCTGAATCGGACATATTTGCAAAGG
>JAYJMA010000036.1:1299425-1313397 GCA_036873895.1 Parotocinclus cabessadecuia | reverse complement strand
GTGTGTGTGTGTGTGTGTGTGTGTGTGTGTGTGTGTGTGTGTGTGTGTGTGTGTGTGTGTGTGTGTGTGTGTGCATAATTAGCCTACTGCCCCAATTCGTTCATACTTCATCAGTCTACAGTAGATTGTTGATGGAAAAGTCTAATAACTACTAGAAAATCAAGGCATGATTAGTAAATGTGATTAGCCCTCAGGCCTAAAACTCAATTCTTTAAAACAATCTTTGAGCATAGATTGACTATTTATACCATTGATATATTGATCCCCATAGGCATTTTGAAATGTTATTGCAAATAGCATGATTGCATATGCAAATACAGGTTTTACCCCATGTATTTGACTCTTTCAAGTCACTATATTAAGTTGCTTAAAGTCAAACATGAATCTGGCATATCTTAACATCTTATGTAATGCACTTGTGATTTGCGTTTCAGCAGTGTCAGTGCACATTGGGTACTGTACCTTTCTAATCACCTTACATCGATATTTTCACATAACAGTGGTTTATGGAATGTGTATGCCTGGTTTTGACTAATACACTACCACGAAACTTGTGCATAACATTAGCAATTAGGTTTAACTCTGCAAAGCAGTGACAGCATATCAGACAGCATATCAGATCAGTATGTATCACTGCGGCTCTCCTGCTATGTATTAGTTTCCCTGGTTCCATCTGATTCACTTACTCAAGCTAATTAACAATCACAACTGAACTGTGTGAAATGTTGAGTTCATTTTTAAGCCTTTTCTGTTTGTAAGTATTACTTTCTTATTGATACAGACGTATCAAGAGGATACAGGATGATAATCTGAAATTTTAAAGGTTAATTTTTTCTGTGCCTAATTATTTTAATTATTCTGTAAACTTTTCATGGCTATTAATGAATTATTATTGCTAATGCACAAGCCTCTTACCAGACATTTCTGAGTGGGTATTAAGTTATTGTGAGCATTTATTTCCACACAGGAGAAAAATAAAGCACCAGTTTAATGTAAGTGCCCATTTTGTCCACCTAAATAGGTTGAGATTGAGTGAGTGGGATTTAGTTCCTAATTGTCATGGAGGCAGCATTAGCCACATTACTCAAAGATGGAATTCACTGCATATCCATCCAAGTGATCAATGGCTGCTTTATTTACACAGCTGAGAAGGCAGTCTCTAGTTTTAAGCTACCTAATGAAACATAAGCATGCTCCCTACTAGTCAGGGAAAATATCCATACCTGCTTAAATTAGCTCACATAAATTTTGGTATGATGTTGATATTTTTGGCCTCATTCAAGCTTTTATAATGTTACCTTTGGACATTCGTTTTCATGCCAGTTGGAGTTGTTTGCTACATTTGAAATGACACCATATTGCAATAATCGGTCACTGATAAGAAATGATCTCCTAGACCTATACATTTTCTAATACACTTTCTTGCATTAAACATACCTCTCAAGTCCCACACTTCAGATGTGATATGAAGAACAGTTCTGTAACTGACCAGAAGCCTTTTAACTGTCATGCTAATAACATTAATAATAAATTTAGGAACTTATTTTCTTCGTTGTTTAGAATGCTAAAATACCATAAAAGACTCATTGCTGTGGTTTGGACATGTCTGCAAGTATGTTCATTTAAAGCAAATCAGTGTTTATAATGAAAGACCAGACTAGGGGGATCAGAGGGGCTAAGACCTTAAAACCCCTTTCATCTGCAGAAGGAAACTAAGAGGAAATGGTGTCCATTAAAGCAGTCTGCTCGTGTCCCTGCTCTATTCACTGAAACAACACTCACAGTGTCTGACCCTGCCTGCAATCTCTCAAGCTTTATTGTACTGAAGAGCAGCTTCAAACTCGCCATACATCCCGTTTTAAACTGTCACGCTTTAAACGAGAGTTAGTACAAAATGAGCCAAAGAAAAAAAAAATAAACTAAAAGAATTAAGGGTATGTCTACAAAATGCCTCTCAAGTAGCATTGCTTTTGAAGTACTGCATCAAAAGAAAGACTGTAGTAGGCTCGCAGTGGTTTGAAGTTGAAGTTTCCAAACAACAACAGTGGGGACCAATGGTCTAAGACCACTGGTGCAAATTCTTATTTGGATCTTGTGGTAAGGGGTTCATACCATATCAGGAAAATGACCAAAACACACCTCAAAGGCTTGCACCAGCTATTTGTAGACCAAAGATCAAGGAGTACTCAGTGAGTCCATCTAGCATTTACAGGGGCACATGAAGACAGAGAACACCAAGTATTAAGAAGCATCCCAAGATCATGTTTAGAAAAATCATGCTGAGTATAACATAAAGTATCACATGAACATATCAGTTCAGTATCAGTATCAGTATAACAAGAAGCATCAGATTTTCCACAAACAACATGACAGGTCGAATGCGTGCTGTTGATATGGCAAAAAGGAGAAAACATTAATTCTAATAAATGAATGGGTAAATTGATTCATTAATGCAATTTAGTGTTTTTTTTTCTTGTGTTATGTGTTATATTTTGTTATGTGGATTATATAATTAGTGCTGAAAAACAAACATCATGTAAAATTTGTTGTATTTTTCCCATTCAGCATTCAGAATGTAAGTAAAACAGACTAGCAACATCTATATCAGTGAACATAATGCATCTCTTAACGTCATACTTAATTAATTAGTTAATCATGTTGCTTATCAGTTCTTTCACTAATGTCCATCTAAATCAGTAAAACACATTTTAACAAACAATGTGCTGGCATGTGTAATCAGAGGGGTGTGGAATATTTCTTTAATCTTTAAATGACTTGAGGTCTATAAACTTCACCAATTAAATGGCAATAAATAAAAGAAATATTTATATAATAATATGAAATACATCTTCCATCCTGGTGAATGATTAAGTAAAAAAAGAAAAATGTATCAACTGTACAGTACTTCCAAAGAAAAAACATTCTTCTGTGAAGAACAATAAAATATTTAGCCATTTTCCCAAGTCAACTGTTTGACAAAAAAAGTAATGGCAGGAATCAATGATGTGGATGATTTTTTTATGTGAAGCAAGTCCAAGGTGTAACTGCAGAGATTAGTCAGATAAAGGCTATGTTTGTTCCTCTCCCTCAGACAGTTTTATTGAATAAAGCCCTCATCCCAGCATGTAAAAAGCTGTAGTGATCTTCACTATCTCAAAGTCACAGTGAGATTTCTGTTAACTCTGGAAGTTCTTTTAAAAGTACCAACATTCTATTATCTATGGTTTCATCAACATAGCTTTATTGTATTAATATACAATTCATATTTTATAAATTGGTGCAATGTATATACAATAGTGACTGTGCAGAAACATATCAATAACAGAACTAAAAAGGTCAGATTCCAGTGTCTTTATAGAAGATATGCAGATAGTGCTTTTGCTTTGGGACCAACAATTTCTTCAAAACTGCAGTGATGCTAACACAGGGTGGTAGTGGGTGGTAGAGTAGTGTGCCTTTCCTTTCTCCTCTGTGTTTGCAATGTCAAGTGATAAAACAATTTTACAAGCTATAGTAAAGTGACACTTCTGTTCTTCTGGACAGGGAAGATGTTGGTGCCAGTTTAATGTAGTCTTATAATATTATTTTGCATTGCATTCATATTTATTGCATCCTGTCATTCACAGGATGCAATAAGTATGAATGCATATTGCCCTTCACCCACAGCATAGCAGTTAAAACAGGAAGAGATTACACTGTAAAAGCCTTATGTGGATGTGCCTTTGGGACTGGAAGGCACCTAATGTCACAAGGACACTGGGACACAGCTTCATGTGCTTATTCTATCACATAATTGGCCCCCAGTGAGTGGCCTCAGTCTAAGAAGTGACCAATCTAGTAGAGATAAAGGAGGGGCTGTGCTAACCCTATTAACCTCATCAGTTCTTAAGGAGTAATAGAAAAACATAAATAAAAGTATATTAAGAAACTAAACTTCTGCATGTGTTCTGTTTAACAAAGATTTTTAAAAAAAATATGCTGCCAATGAATGCAAATTCAACTGAAAGTTCATTTTAATTGTAAAACATTTTAATGCAAGCTACATTTGAATTGCAGAACATTTCCTCTAAAGGGGTACTACATTATATTTGTTTATGATGGCACACAGTTCAATATTCTGAACTGGTTAAATGAAAATGTACTTCAACTTCAAAATTATTTTGCTCGCAGTGATAGAGCAGTAATAAAGAAGTTATTGACCAAATTATATTGATCGGTTAGTCCTGAGGCGTTTAAAGCTGACCTTGGAATCCCTCAGTGCCTTCCTCTTTGCTGCTTTCCTTTGCACCAGCCACTCAATAATATATTATTTCATACTTTTAAGCAGGACAACAAATAGCTGTGCACTACAAGGTGAAGCATTGCTGGTAAATTTTTCATGGCTATTTGCCTGTAGGAATTTGGCAGCTATGTGTGAAGAGTGATTAAAATTGGGCCTCAGTCAAGATTTGATTAGGGGTTGCCATTTAACAGCAGAGAGAGAAAAAAGAGAGAAAGATAGGAAAATGAGGGAGGAAAACAGATTTTTTTCTTTGCCCATATCAGATAATGACCTTGAAGTCTAAGCCGAAACAGTAGTAGCGCTAACGACTTTCAAGCTGAAGCTTGATTTATTCGCAAGGTTAAAGCTGTAAAACAATTGCCATTGATTTGGTCCAAGTAATTGCTGCATGTGGCAGCATCTAACAGGACTTCTGTCCTAATGGAAATGAAGGCAGAAAAAATCCTAACAAAGCTTCTTTCTTTCTGCTTTATTCCACCACTGTCCTCCTGTGAGCAAGTAAGAGAGTCTGTCATCAGGGCCAATAGGTTGACGGTCAACATCACCATATTAAACTTAATGTTTACAGGACGCAAACATAGTCTCATGATCTCAATAAAAGCTTCTTATGAAGCCATCCCTTAGTTGCCCAGGCTGTGTGTTTCGGGTCAGTGTAAAACTGGAATTCCCAGCCATGACCCATCTTTGAAGCTCTTACTGAAGGAGAGGTTGTTGGCCAAAATCTCACGATACATGACCCCATCCATCTTCCCTTCAATATGATGCAGTTGTCCTGTTCCCTCTGCAGAAAAGCACCCCCAAATCATGATGTTTCCACCCCCATGCTTCACAGTTGAGATGGTGTTCTTGAGGTTGTACTTATCTTTTTTCTTCCTCCAAACTCGGCGAGTGGAGTTCATACC
Organism: Parotocinclus cabessadecuia; assembly: GCA_036873895.1. Lineage (NCBI taxonomy): Eukaryota > Metazoa > Chordata > Actinopteri > Siluriformes > Loricariidae > Parotocinclus > Parotocinclus cabessadecuia. The sequence goes on along the minus strand of JAYJMA010000036.1, from coordinate 1,308,213 downwards.
AAAAAGTTTGATTTTGGTCTCATCTGATCTCTGGATCATACAGATGGTCATTGTTGAACATCAAGCATGCCTCGGCATTTGGTGGCGTGAGCATGGGAACCTTGTGTGCCCTGCAGGATTTCATCCTTTAAGGCGTATTGTGTTACAAATGTATGTACAAACATTACATACTGGTTTCTTTTATACAAGTAACAATACAATTATAATAAATTATTTAAACATCAAACAATGTGCCCGTCTAGATTGTTTTACATTCTGTCTCTCACACCTATGATAAAAACTAAAGACCTCTTCAACTCTTCATTCTTTGTAGGAAAACTTGAAAAATCAGCAGTTGCTTTCCCCACTGTACATTTTAGATTTTCACATGTAGTTTAAATAATCCATTGGTAATCTGATTTATATCTTAATCAGAAACAAAAACATGAATACACCATAATTGCAATACAAAAAAATCTAAATTAAATGTCTACCAAAGAGGATTATCTTACTACTAATCAAGTTAAGGCATCATCAGAGTTCAATAACTGTATTACAACGTTTGTGTAAGATTACTTTCATATTCACTTTAAATGCGCACATTTTCTGTATGTGTAATTGCATCTCTGTATATATAAAAAAATACAGTACTAAATCTTCTATAAACTTATTTAGGCTTTTAACAGCTTTTCTCATTGTTATAGTACTGTTGACATGCTCCTTGCATGCACACATTCATTTGATGTACGTATGCATTGTGATGTTTATTAGATACCTGGGTGTTCAGTACATCTAAACAGTTTATTCAGATTTGCTTTGTTTACCCTGTTTCATGACATTGAAAGATCAGATTGTCACACATTTAAAACAAGCATGCAGACCAGCTCATCACAACTGACAAGTCAAACCATGTGTTGTACCTGTTGTTTAGCACAAAGGATTTGCATTAGAAAATAAAAGATGTCAAGAATCAATCTGTGTGTTATACACTTGCGAAACGTTTGCCTAAAATGCTTGTCAATCTTCTTATGGGTTTGATCTCTCAGAGTTATATATATACTGTATATACAGTATATCTACTTCATGCAATCCCAAAAAAAATACTAAGTTCTAGCCAGTTATATAAAAAGTTAAAGCTAGTTAAACAGAGTATTTCTCAGAGAACAGTAAACTTTGCTTTAAAAATCAGCAGTTGCTTTTGTTTTTTTGTTAAGTACAGTGAAAATTGTTTGATCCTGTGTGTCCATAGCATACAGTGGACTAAATTTGCATGATTTGGTATTGCTAAAGGACATCTAAAGCTAAGAATTTCTTATCCACTCAACTAAAACAGCTACAAGGGAGAGTTTGGGTCACTTCATACAAAGGATTTCATGTATTATTTATAGTTGCATAGTCATCAGTTTGTGCAGGGTAATAAGGAATATTGTAGTGTTAGTCTGATGGAGATGAGACATCAACATCTTTGACTCGTTCTGCTTAGCAAACATACTGCTGTGCTTTATGATTTGCTAGTGTGTACAACATTTTCACAATCTTCACAGTAATCTATCATCAGCTGTGACTTGTTTCACTAATGGTGCATAAAAAGGATCTTCTGAAGTTTACTATCATGGTGGTCTGTCATAGTTTCTCCGCTTCTGTTGTGCTGTGCAGTAGTAGGGTAAAGCTCTGGTACTTGTCCTACAATTCAGTTTCTTGGCACAGACAAAGTCTGTTAGGGAAGAGCTTTTTGTTTGAATAAATTATGCATATTTCAAAAGATTTTCCTGCATTTTTTATATGGCAATTGAGTTAATGTGTCTGCTTATATAAAAAGTGATGTCTGTTCTCTTTCCTCCAGAGATGGGCATTTAACCAATGTGTAAAAACTATCCAGTAATCAACAGTGACCTGACACACTCCCAATCTACCTGCTACAAAAAAAAAAAATCAAAAACCCTGCTCCTTACTATATGTATATGTTTCAAAACTCTCTGGAATGGCCTGAGGTTCTAAACTGTCCAGACCCATGATGCACCATGCATCACATTAGGGGTGTGGATTTGGGGTTGGTACACATGAAAAATGTTTCTTCTAAAGAATAAAAAAAAGAAAATCCTTCCCTTGTCTCAACTCCATAGAATTGTCACATAAGTTCTGTAAATATGTAATTAGGCAATGAACAACCCTAGACAGGGCACCAATCCATCGTAGAGCACACACAAACAGTCACACACTAAGAACCATTTTAGAGACAATTTACCTATCACACATGTCTTTGGACTGTGGGAGGAGTAACCGGGGTAAACCCACGCAGACATGGACTTCACACAGAAAGTATCCAGGCGCCTCCACCTTGGGATTGAACATGGGGCCTTGCTGTAAGGCAGCGGTGCTATCCAGCAAGCCCCCATGCTGCCTGCATCAGTATACCATACTAAGGAACAAATTCCTTATTATGTCAATTTGTAGACTATTTGATTTTGACTTAAAAAACATTCAGATATTGCTTCTGTAGACTTTTTCAATCTTACTGAATTTCTACAATTTATACACTTTTTTTCTTGCAACTGTACATGTATAGTATGGAATTTTTCTGAATCACTGTTAATTTAATGGCCTCTGTCTGTGTGGAGTTTGCGTGTTCTTACCGTGCGTGTTGATAATACATTTTATTTTGGATACTACAGTTTCTTCTCACCCTGATGATATGTGATAGGTCAATTGGGGTCTCTAAAAGTGTCCCTGTGTGTGCCCTTTTATAAATACCCTCTCTAGGATTGGTCCACGCATTGTGGCATTGTGTTGCCATTTAGGCTCTAGATTCTCCCAAGCCCTGAGCTGGAGTAAGCAGATATGGAAACTGAATAAGTGACTTCCTGGGGGAGAAAATGACGAAAAAACTATTTTGCCTATATTGTAATTTGTCGGTCTGATGCCATATTTCTTATGTTATATTTATTTTGTTTCTATGTCTCTATGTTTTAATGCCCTTTCAAAAATCATTCTATCAAAACATTTACGCAAATACTGTATTTGTTCACTTCAGTTATTCATTCACCTTCTACACAATGAAACATCAGTTTTTCCTTCTTTAAGGATGGAAAATTAATCAAATAAAGAGGGTGCATTCAGCTGCTCCCTTCTTTTCACAATCTCTCACCCTTGGACCAACTTTTTCAGAAGGTGTTGCCAGCATCTGGCATTTTTGCATAATGTGTGAGGTGTTGGGAAAGGGGGTTGTTGTTGGATGGAACAAATGGCTTTTTTGACCTAGTAATTAGCTTTAGAAGATGCAAGAAAGAGGCTGGTGATGACGCTCTGTGGCCAGATTTTACACGACTGCATAAATTATCATTTATGAAACCATAATTGTGGTTGTGATGTCGCAGCCCCATTAGAAGACAAAGCAGCACAGCTTTTGTATGCAAGGTGTTTACCCCTCCCTGCATCTTGAGCAGGATACACACTCAAAACTACACATGACTGTGAAACATACAAATGTACATAATCACAGGCTTAGAATGTAGTAAGCATATGCAGCAGGTACAGCAACATGCTCTGGATATGGTATGTTTGACACAGGAAGCATTTACGAATGTCCTCAGAACAGCTGTCATTACAGAGAGGCAAAAAAGAAATGCAATTAGTAGTGTCAGGCTGGTGATCCATCACCCTCCATTAGAGCACTCTGCAGTGTGAGGAGACGCTACCATTCACACTGTCCGCCACAGCTGCACCCAGTCAGCCTGTCAGACTGAATGACACTACGTTAATATACTGTCTTATACCAAATATTTCACTGTACTACATCCAGAGTCATCAAGTCCACTTACTATAAAGAAACTTGAGATGTCTTCAGTGTTGACTGGTGTATTTTGGGCCTTGTCTGTGTAATTTATTTTATTATCTGTATATGACAGGGTGAAATAACTAACCCATCCAATGTATTGCATGGTTCAATTCTTAATTTCTTAATTTACATTTTGTTGCACTGAGGTACAGGAATTCCTTTAAGTAAATTGTATCGGTGCCACATGCTGTTTGTTTGACTCAGGAGGTCTATAAAGCAAGCCTTACTTGTAATAAATGTATTACTCACCAAACAATATAGATGCAAGACTGTTTTATTTATACGAAGCACAAGGAGCAGAGGTTTTATCCACATTACATCAACTGAATGTGGGTAATCATCAACATCAATACACATATTAACAATTATAAAGTGGAACTTACTTTATAGACACCCTATACATGATCATGCATGTAAGCATCTGGCTTATACAAGTATAGCTAAATGAGAATGAACCAAATGTGCATCACTAAATAGCAGGGTAGGTTTCCAAACCACCGCCGTGACAGATGATAATAGTCTGGCCAATGTACACTATATTTGAATTGAAAACATGGCATGTTAGCATGAAGGTCATCCCCAAATCACTGCTACAACAGCATTTATTATTATGAGAAGGCTTTACACTGAATTTTCTAACATTTCTGTGAGGATGGGCACTAATGTTGAACGGTAAGTCCTGGCTCACATTCCAATTTCAAAAATTCAATCTCAGAAGTATCCAATATAGTTGAGGTCAGAACCAGGTGCATGCCAAGTGTCTCCATCTAATTTCTCAAACCTTGCATTTTCTTTAGGTATTTTGCTTTTGGAGGGCAGGATAGAAAGTGAGACACGGTGGCTCAGCGGGTAGCACAGTTAGAAGGATCTGGACTCTATCCTCAGGTGAGGTTTTCTGGTTCCTTTCTGTGTGGAGTCTGCCTGTCCTCCCTGTATCCATGTGATATTACTTCCCACAGTCTAAATACAAGTGTGTTTGGTTACTTGCTGCCTCTAATGTGCCCCTTGTGTGTGAATGTGTGAGCACCTGACAATGGATTAGTGCCCTATCTAGGGATGTATAGGGCCTTGGTAGGCAGTGGCGAGTGAGTGAGTGTGGATAGAAAGTTGATTAACTTATTGGAAAAGAGAAAATCTACGACCCCAAAACATAAACAGCTAAGAAAGTATGGAAATTTTAAAAAATTACAAAATATAAAAAATAATCCATTAACCTTTTTCATTGAATATATTTTTATATTATGTACGGTCAGCTTCATTCATTTGCTGTAAACATCTTGAATTTCAGGAATGTAACACAAAGAAGTTTGTACAGGGACAATTGAGCTAGTAATTGGGCTAGTAATCAAGTAAAAACTGAATAATGATCTGATCATTATTGATTCACACTGATTTCAAATAGGAGACATGAAAGATCCAGGTCTCTTTTGCGTGTAATCCAGATCCAGGTCACTGTGTGTGCATGTAAAAAAGATTTGAAGAAACATCCAAAATATAATCAGCAACAGGTCCAACACCAGGGTCTGTCATTGTATGGGGCTGGGCCAAAGGTTCAGGTGTGTGATGGCAACATTCTTTTAAAAAGTACATTGATTTTAGAGAAAGATACAACATGGCAGCCTTGAACATGACAGATTTTCAATGGACATTCATGAATTTTTAAAACAAAACAATGCAAAACCAACCAAATAAAAACAAGTCAGGACTGAAATACATAAATCATTTTCAATCTTTCAATCCCAACTTTTTCTGTTCTGGTGTTGTACAAAAAAGATTCAAATTCAAGAATCATATATATGCACAATACAGTGAGCTAGGCTGAACATAACAGAGAATAATGTCTGTATACTCTGGATAATATAGACATTATAAGGCTATCTGCTATATCTTCTGGGTGGCACGGTGACTCGGTGGGTAGCACTACAGCCTCACAGCAAGAAGGTCCCGGGTTCAATCCCAGGATGGAGCAGCCTAGGTGCTTTCTGTGTGGAGTCTGCATGTCCTCCCCATGTCTGCGTGGGTTTACTCCGGGTTCTTCTGTGATAGGTGTACTGACTGCACAAAAGTGACATTATGTTTTAGTGTCAATTAATGAGTTTGTGAATCTGTGGCATTTACCTTTCTTTGTGTAAATTGTTTCACCTAAAGTGTTATGCACAGTGGTAAAGGTTTTCTCAGGATGTGCTGCAAAACCTACTTTGACTCAGATGTACATGAAGTGCTGCAGTAAAAGCCTGAACAACAATATATAACCAGATAAAAAATAAGCAGAATCTCATCTACTGCACTTTGTTTTACTCAACTTTGCAGAAGTGTGCTAACTTTATGCAACCCAATACTCAGTTGTTCACACAAGAGTAATAAAAAGATTCAAGATGTACAGAAACAGAACTAACGTGTGCAGCTGTTTCTTTCTTTTGTTTGTGATTTACTATTTGTGATTTCTGATAATGCTAACCATGTGTTATACTATAAAGGAAAGGCATATGCATATTTTATGGTGAATGCTGGCAAAGAGCAAATAAGGCCATAATAGAGTGGCCACTACCTTGTTGTTTGCCTAAAACCAAAACATAAAAAGCAGCAAAATCTTCAAAAGGTAGAAGGGTTGATGAGCTCCCAAAAGAGGCTAGGACTTGTGGTTTAAAAGAGGAAGATTTTCGCCAGTGTGTGCAATTTTAATTGCACTCCTATTGCTTGCCCCTAGCCCCTTTCTTTCTCCAACCCACCCACTTTCTATTTTACTTTCTCCCTCTGTCCCTCGTCTTGCTCTATCTCTCCAGCCTTCAAAGAGAAGCTCATTCACTCTATTTTAATTTCATAAAGTAACCCCGAGGATGAAACCAGAGCCACTCATGTGCAAAACTTCTTTATTTCAGAATGACATTACGGTGTTATTGTGGAGAATGACACCGTACAGGTCTCTCAGGATACTCAAAAAACCAAAGTTGAATTCTCAAGCAGTGTCAAAGTACAATGCTCACATACCCATAATAGCTGCTTTAGCGCTCTATTTGTCAGAGAGGTTTCTCATGGAAAACACAGCACGAACATTTGAAGCCAGAGCATTTTCTATTTACTGCTGTCTATTTTAAATAACTTAGTGCCAAACTGTTTTATGATTTACAGTGTTCAAAGTAGATTTTTTGCTATTTAATGTACAATGCTGTGTAAATTAGGTTCTTGCTGTTAGCTTTGTTTTCCAAATACTTCAATTTTTAACTGTTATAGACAGAACTGTCTCACAACAGAGGTTTTAACTTCAAGGGACTACAAAAGTACAATGTAGTAAAAAAGGCTTTTTGCTGAAATTATAAAAAAATACATCTGTGTTGTGAAGTCTTTGTGTCGCTGAACAATGTGGTACAGTGACCACAGTTTTGAAGAGCTGCTCCGGTGTCTACAGGAATAAACTTGCCCCATTTTTGTTTGGAATTCCTTGCACTGTTTCCTGTGAAAGGCTCCTGGTGGTCTGAAAGCTTTACACACCAATCTCTTGTGCTCCAGGGTGGCAATGTAAGATGAGTATGATGTGGCATCGGCCACCTTACCCTTTAGCAATAAGCGTTCATCGAGTACAATTATGCCTGACTTTGTTCTCACACTGCCCTTTGTTTGTACTGCAGGAAAATGGTCAAACATGGTACAGTAAAAGAGGTCAAAATGTTTTTTGTGTTTGCTGAAAACACTCCCTATCATGGAGGAAAGCTGGGTAAACTCCGGATTTGAATTCATCAAGGCAGCCAGGGCAAGGAAGGCAGTGATGTACATGTCTATGCAGGGATTGTGTTGCTATCATTCTAAAAACATTGAATACACCCAGAATTGTACATGTTGTTGTAAAAATGTAGGATATTAAACAAGACAATACAAAACTAACCAGTGGTACACAGTATTCCCAGAATGTGCTCCAAAACCCACCTTGACTCGGATGTGCATAAAGTACTGTACTAAAAACCTGCGCAATAATTCTGCTATGTTACTGTAATATAGTACTTTATGGTATCTTTCTCATTATGAACAACAAACTCACAATTGCACATTTTTGTAAAAATGTAGGATATTAAACATTTAAGTCATTCCTGGCATTAATTAGTTAAGCTGAATCAAGTGCCTTTGAGCAGGCAAATCACCAAACTATTCTGGACCTCAGGCATCTAAGACTTCATTTATGCACAATGTGACAGGGAAAACGAGCAATATGGCACTGCTTAATTATCATCATCAGGATATATAAAATGTGAGACACTGATTCTGATTCTGATTCAAATTATATACATACCTATTTTGAGTCTTCAGAATCAGTCTTGCGGTTTAACTGTGTATTTGAAAGGAGGCTCTACTACCCTGTTGGACAATCCGTAGCCTGGATAGAAAATTAAATACAGTTGGCAATACAAGTTCTGCATGGTATGCTGTGGCACATTTTTCCTACAGATGTTGCAGCTAGGCTGGGTCCCAGCTGGTCAAATCAAGGGTGGATTGATGGGTGATAAATCTGGTGATCGGGCAGGCCAAGAAATTGCTTCAATCTGACATTCTTGCAAAACCTTTGCTGTGTGTGCACAAACAATATCCTGCAAGCAGTGCCAGTTGGAGTGTTACTTAAGTAGACCTTGTAGCTACTATAACAAGCCTTGTACAATAGTTTATCAACTGTACCTCATAACGTCTACATCAAATTCTATTTATTCAAGTTACTTAACTAAAGTTCATTACTAGTAAAATCTTTTTAGGAGTTACCTAAATAAACATCAAAACTACTACAGCATGTGTGATATTTACGAAAAAAGTTGCTTGAGTAAACTACATAACATGGTAAATTTGTAGTTGGATGGAATATATTCAAAATATTATCTGCATAAGTGTAACAAAGTAACATAACGCATTCTGTTTTCCTTTACCTACTAAATCAATGGCTTGTACTGGTCTATGGACCAGAAGGTCTAGGGTTCAAATTCCTCCTCTGCTACA
>JAYJMA010000036.1:1263866-1288591 GCA_036873895.1 Parotocinclus cabessadecuia | reverse complement strand
GATCTTTTTCTTTCTCTTCTCTACTTCTCTTTGACCTCCTTAAGGCCCTATCTAAGATGTTTTACCTTTAACTTGTTTTTATTTTGTACTTAACTATTGCAAGTCACTTTGGATAAAAGCGTCTGCCAAATGCAATGTAATGTAATGTAATGTAATGTAATCCATTGGCTTTCTGAGCATGGATTAACCCGATCAGGGTATTCACAGAAGATTTCGCACACAGGAAGTGCTTTTCATCAGGAGTTTGAGTGTAATTAATCAATAAAGTTTCACTGAAATAACTGGTCATTTAGTTTTCTAAAACTTGTATTCAACAAAGATTAATGAATAATGTAGACCCTTTGATAAACGTTTCTTCGGCATATTTTAATGAAGATGTGGGGGAAGCCAAACTTCCCAACTAAATTTAAAAAACAAAAGGCAAACTAATAGTCTTAAACATTAAGAAGTACTATGTATATATTCAATAAGATCTATTAAAATTAAAACTATGAAATTTAGCCTGGCATTCCAGTCTAGCATTGTATGCTGGAAACCACTGAGGACACAAGCCAAATAGGCTGCTGGTGTGACAATGTTATACAACATTTTTTTTTAAATTATTACATGAAGTCATAATGTGGATTAAAGTTGTTAAACCTACCAGTTCTGTTACATACTTACATATTTTGTTTGAGCTGATCTTAATAATGCCATCTGCAATATGTTACACTTGTCACTGTGATGACTGTCACTAGTTATCCCTCAAGTTGAGCTAGCACTGGAACCAGTTCTAATATTTGACTGCTTTTTCAGTGGAAAAATCCTGTCATTTTTTCCTGGGATTATTGATTTATGCAATAGTACTTTTTTTAGCAATCATTTACATGGAGTTTTATCTTCAGTTTAAGTCTTATTTAAAAGCTCATTGAATTGTTATAAGTTATAACTTAAAATGAGTTATTTTTATATGTTTTATTTTATTTATGTTTAAAGTGCCAGATTAGGCACTTCATCCTGTACCAGCACAGACATTTTGCTGGTATACATTGGGTTTTTCATCTCTCCTACTGCTCTCATTCTTCTGGCGCATATTAGTTCTGGTATATTTATACACTGAAAAACACAATTCCCATGCCATACAAATGAAAGAACCATATGCCATTAATTCATTTATATCTAACTTATCAGTTTAAGTTTTGGCTTGGTGCAAAACAAAACCAGATGTTTGTATAAAGTGTAGCAGAGTGTGGTGAAACTCAGATCTGTTTGGAATGATTGCTAAAATAAACCCAAACAATGCCCTTTTTTGGAGCAGAGAGGAAACTAAACCAGGGAATAGATGGACAGTCTAAAAGATTAAGTCTCAGTGGCTCCAGAGTGTTATGATCCTGAACTGGGTCACTGCTTTCTCGGCTCCACTCCTGCATTCACTGCCTCTAAGCATTCACTCCACACTCTAAGCCTCAGCATGTACATCCTAGCCTGTAAATTGTGGTGTGACATGTGGCACAACTGTCCCTGTCTAATGGCAGTTGTCAGTTTATACGTGAAGAATAGTTTAAACACTTGCTATATTAACCATATCCCCATCCTTTACATAAGTTTGATGTGGTTTGGATTAAGATGTGGTATTGTGGTAAATTGTATAATCCTCTGTAAAACTGTATTTGAACATTTTCGCTTCTCATGGACATTGGCACACAGCCTCCTTTCCTCGCCAGAAGCACCATGTTTTGACAGTCATTAAAAGTGTACCATCTATATGAGTGAGTGCATGAGAAATAGAAAGGGAGAGAGAGGGTGAGGGAAAGGTGGCTAGATGGATGGATGAGCGGAGAAAAGAAGTGCTGTCACTTTAAGGAAATTCTTGAGGCGAAGCCAAGCCAGTGACAGCACCAGTCCCTTGGCATCACATGATGTCTGCCCTGGGTTCTATTTGCATACCATATTCAGGGCATGGTGCTCCTTTTTTATTGTTTTTAATCAGTGCAGAATGTCAACAAAATAAATGAAGTTGCAAGTGAAAGTGAAATTTTTATCACATTGGGGATGCGCTTTTCCTCCAATTCATCACAGGCCATACTGAGAGAGTGAAATTTCTGAAAATGTGGTAATCAATGGAGGAACTCCATATGGCGGGGATCAAAGGTGTCACATAGTGTGTGGTTCTGTTTTATTGCCAGCCAGTACTGTTAATTGGACAACAAGATCAGAGGCAATATTAAAATCCAATTAAATTGATATGAACAGATTGCCAAGTGATGTACACTAATGTATAATTGAGTATCAAGCAAATGCGAGTCAGCCGTCTTGTGCTCCTACCTTCTGAATAAATGATGGAGCTGTAGAGGACAGAAACAAGTTTGCACATTAGCTTCAGCACACTGGGTTTCCATGTGCTACTTTTTCTGTTTTATCCACTCCTCATTTCTGAAAATCCCTTTAAAATGCTTCTTTCTAATGTTATATTTTTTAATGTGAATGCATGTCTTTTTTGCATGGCACAAGCACACATGGTTAAGCAATGTATTATATATATGCGTATGCCACACAAAGAAAGAAAAGATTGGTCATTGATGATGAAAATTCATTACATTGGTAGCATTTTAAATGCAACAATATCATCTTTTTGATGATGAAGATGATGATGATATCATCTTTATTATTACTAGTGTAATAATTTAATGTTTTTACAGGAGCATTACAGGAGCTAGATTTCAGAACACAGATGTTTTGACAACTCATATGAAGCCCAGCAACACAAAAAGCGAGCATTTAAAAAAATATACTAAATAAAGATGGACCGGATGGGTTGCCTCTATTTAACAGACCACTGAGGGCTGGATCAAGGTGACATTTCCCGATAAGGTACACTTGGAAGGCAGCCCAAAATAATCAAAGTTCATCAAAACCCCTTCATTTATTAATTGTATATTTTTAGTGCAACCTTAGGGCTTATAGCAGACGTTCTAATACATGGCACTGGGGGATGATAAGGAGATTTACATATCTAATTATAATGACATTTGAGGGGCCGTGTGATGGTTGATTTATTTTAATTCCTGTCTCCACTATTTGGCTGTTTTGGGGGCTGTCCAGACGGAGTATGAGGGGTGAGGAGGCATCCATAATGACAGCAGAATGCTGCTTCATTAAGGCTGATGGAAACTGGGTGGAGCAGGGGCTTCAGTGTGTGCCCGCCTCGGTGCCCGCGGCCATGCCCACACAAAGGGCTTTCAGAGCAGGTGCTAACAAGGTCACGGTGCCTCCAAACCATCTGGGCAAAGCTTGGTGCAATGTCACCAAGTCTGTCTTTGTGTAGAAAGCCTTCCACAGCAATCAAAAATAGTACGAAAAGAATTTTTAAAAATCACACTTTTATGGAGAACTGTGAATTGCTAATAAGCCCAACAAATGAGTACTAATTGATTAAATGCAATCTGTCTCCATTGTGCAGCAAGCAGTTGGGGTACGGATAACAAATATGATTTTTTTACTAAGCACTAATTATTGGCATTCTTTTAAATGAATCCTTATCTTTTTATTAATCCCTCGGCACCATTATCTTGAAATTTGAAACCTACACATCAACATAACTACCATTAAATCTGTGAATATCAACAAGTCTCATTGGCTAAACATAAGTTTTTATGTTAATGAGCCAGTCTGCTTCTGGGTTTGATAAATGCTAAGCTAATGCTAATGTCTCCTTATTTTAGTCAGAAAAAACACAAACCAACTATTGTATTCTTGACAACACAACTCATATTTGTTTATTTTCTTTTTGAATAGCTGTTTAAAAATATTAGGCTAAACTGTCAAATAAACAATATATAGATTGGGGTTTCTTTTTCTGATCTGATGATTGGACAACCTCTCAAATTGGCAGAGCCTTGCAACCAGCTCTCAGTCAATAAACACTAAACAAGAATCAGAACCATGACTGGCTTCTCAAACCTTAATAATTCCAGTCCACAAAACATACAGCTTATTTATATTATTTGCACTTTTCAAAAATAAAATAACAATATGTAAAGTATATAGGATATGGCTGACCAATAAAGTCAATTGGTCATATTTGAATATATGTGCTTCAACTATGTTTAAATTACCATATAACCATATACCATTGGTAAACACAAACTAGTTACTAGTTAGTTAAACTAGTTAGTATGAATTTAGGAAGCTACATTTAACAGATATTCAATCTTGTCACTGTCAATTATGACTTTTGGGCCAATGAGTATTAAAACATACCAATACAGAAATGCCCTTTCTTAAGCTATATTATTTTAGCATTAATGCATACAGGAAAGACTTTTCTGTCATAGTCATCTGATTTGCTTGAATTGCTTATTAATATTTATTTAAGGAACATTATCCCAAAATGTTCTGACAAAGAAACTGCTTTACATCAACTGCAATGGTATTAAAAGGCTGTCAAAATTCTATGCATGTACTGCACATCCAACAATCCCTGGTATATCTCACCTGAATGGAATGACATTCAGTAAGTGGTTGAAAAGGGCTGAACTGACTATTTTTCATGTGGGAATCCTGTCTCTGCTTTGAAATAACAGCATTATCTTGAGAAAATCTCAGATTAGGAAGACAGGTAAGAGCATGGCCATGCTCCGGGAGGTAGTGTGGGAAGTAGGGAGTGTAGGGAGGTGGCTCAGTAGGGGGCAAATGGTATCATGCCTGGCCACATCTGAGGCCCACTGTAACTGGCAAAGCCTCATGAATGGGCCTGCATATGGCAGAAAACAGCACTTACATCCCAGTCCCAGAACAAAGATACTTTTTGTCTAGCTTTGATCATCCTCCATGTTAACCAGCTATAATTAACAGCTAAATAGTATGTAATTACTGGACTTCAGTGTTCAAGGGACATTCACTTTTTCAGAGCTTGTGTACATGCATCTGGGTATCTGAAGTGTCTAGAAACTTTTTCTGAAACCAGACAATCTAATATTTTTTTGGTTTTGGGATTTATTAATTTAGATTCATTCAGATTCATTCATTTAGATAACCTCTGCTAGCACATATGTTGCTTGTTGTATTGTATGAATATATTAAAGTGAAATTGTAACATTTTGTATACATTTAAAACAACTAAAATAAAATTTCAAAAACTGAAATGAAAAACCTGATTTGGAAACTGATCAGACTTCAAAATTTAGGGCCATCCATTTTTATTACAGTCATTAGTTTGTTTAGATATGGCTCAACCAAACCTATACTTAGATTGGGTACATTATATTTGCAGAATTGTTCAAGTTCAGTCATGGCAGTGTGTATAGGTGTATAGGATTGTTATTAAGCTCGAAGGTGAACTGCTTGCCAGTCTTCAGTTGTCAAGCAGAGGAGCTGCATTATTTTGGAGTATTTGGCAGCATCCATTTTCCTTTCAATCCTAACCAATTACCTTCTCTCCAGTTAAGAAAAGCAACCCCACAACATAATCTTGCAACCACTGTGCTTCACAGTAGGCAACTGTACTGTTTACCGAAATAAGTTAGTAAACTTTTACCACATTGCATCTTAAGTCAGTCCCCCATACCAAACGTTGTGTAGTTTTTAGTGGCTAGTAATTTAAGCAAGGTGATGGTTTGCCACACATTTTTTGCTTTTTAATAATAATCTAAATGGTACTAGTTAAACATTTTAAATTAAAAAATGGTATCCTTCTTCTAACTTGTGCCATTCATTTTTTATTCTGAAGTGTTTAAAATCACTATATGGTAGTATGTGATGAGTCCCAACTTGTGTGAAAAAAACATATTTCTGCATTTGATAAAATTTGTATCCAAATTAGCATGGGCACTACTTCAAGTAGGTTCAAGTCTAACCACTGACAAGGGGAGCACTCCTTGGCCCTTGAGAAAACCCATCCGTTGCTTGGATTGTAACTTGTAACATACACTATTTACCCACAAAACTTAGGAGATTCCCCAAAATGAAATGATCTCATAATGAAATGTCCCCTAATTTTTGAGAGCAATATACTATCAGTCACTCTGGGTACGATCATCTGTTAAATGCCTGTAAATATTTCCTTGGCCCTAAAACTCTGAAATCTACTTGCATTTTAATATGCATACAGTGTCACTTTCATCTACACCTGACATTTACAATTTATGTAGCTTATAAGACGTTTTAGAAGGGAAGAAGATTTAAAGAAGAAGACCATTCACAGCAATGTCTGGAATACACTGCTGTACTGGTTCATTGAGAGAAACAAGGACACGGACTGCAAATAGATCAGCTGAGTACCCTGAGCATTGTAACTGAGGTAAGAGCATAGTCTAGAATGCATATGTACATTGATTAAAATTAAGTCTTATATACAAGAAATAATCAAATACAAGACATGAAAACAGAAAATCAATACTATTTACCCAGCTAGACACATCAAGACAAAGATTCCCTAAATTGCTCTAACAGGTCAGCCATAACCTAAAACCATAAAACATAACCCTACACCACTCACACTATTTTTGACCCATGGTGAACTGTTTTAAATGGAAAGTTAGTTTTAGTAACTCAGTTATAATGATTGAGTAGCAAGTGATATATTCATGGCGGTGAACATGTATGTCGAACTGGACAAGAGGTGCCAAATATTGACTGTTCAGTAGAGTGTATGGTCATCAAAGTGTGCCAAAACACATTGACAGCGATGGAAAGGATCAGACTTTCCAGCAGTTCTTGTGGGATCACCTTTATATACATTTTGAAATATCCCATAATTTTTGTGAACACTGTATTTATGGTTGCATTTCCCAACATGTACTGCAGTGACCTCCTACTGAGGGGCAGAATGCACAGCATGTACACATGGAGAGTGTGTACTTTTATGGAGCTAATGATAGCCCAGTATTCCTCACCTCTGACCTCTCACCTGTCAACACTGTGGCTTTCACCATTTAACATAAGTAGAGGCTATTATAAATGGCTAAGCAAGGCCAATTATCTAACTTTTTTTTAAATGCTGATCCTGATAAAACTGAAGCTTTTCAGTCTTTCATGCAAATTGTTATTACTGCTAAAATTGTACAGGGCATCACACATGTTTGGACACTGGAGAAAAAGGAAGAGACTGAAACAGGTTCAACTACAACAGCTCCTCTAGCAGGACCCCAAGCACCGTAACTTTATATCAAAGACTGAGTGTTGAACAGCGAAAGGAACTACATTAATTATTAAAGATGGCTTGGTAAGAAGCTGTGAGCCTGTTGTAAAGACTTCTTCCTCCTGTTTTCAGTTGTCTTCTTTTAACCTTTGTATTGCACAAGCCTACACACACTGTTCTGAGCAGCACAGCTGATGGACACTAAAGGAACACATTGTTGTCTACATGTGTCTGTTCATTTAGAGAGTGCATTTGATGACTTCATCTCCTAAAATTGTGTGTGCGCTCTTAAGCATCCCAGGCACTTGGGCTTGGAATTGTTTATCAGCTGCAGTCACAATAGAATCTACTAGACAGTCATTTTTGAATCACAGCATTCCTCAAATTATTCTGTATTTGTACACTAGAATTGCCTATTTCAGGGTAAAATAACTAATTCAAAAATTCTTCTCAAAGACACATCACACCGCATATGGCATATGCACTGTATTTCGTCCTGCAATCACCTAGAATCTTTAGGCCTCCACCTTTCAATCAATTGCCTCAGTGTGAGTATATGGCTTCTGGGCTTTTGTGTTCAATGAGATGGTACTGGTTTTAACGTGTTTAAACAAGCACTGCTTTACGGGGCTTCTGTAAAACACCCTCAATTGACTCTTCACTGAAGAAAAGAGTGAACTTTAATTAGTGTGTCATTTGTTTACTCTGGCCAATGAACTTTGACACTCAGAATGACTAAAGCATCATTCGAAACATCCACTGTCACGTGTCAATGGGCCATTTACCACACACAAATACAACCACCAGCTATAACTTGCTTTAAAAAACCCTGTTTATTGGGTCCAATAAAAGTGTGTTCCCTGGGGAAGAACAGATGACAGTTATATTTCGGCCATGCTAGACTGAGTGCTTAGCAATACTGCTATGATTGCAGTGCTTGATGTGTCTAGACTGCACAGCTCTGTGAAAGCATGCAAACACCAAGCCAATGTCAAACTTGCATCAACTAAGACAGATTGGTAATTGTTTCCTCTCATCTGATGTCTGGCTTAAAAAGTTACACTTGAACATTAAAGACTTAAAAGATTTAAGCTGGTGGGCAATATGAACATACGGTCTACAATTGCATGAATGGAAATTACTGTGTCATATCGGGAGGTGGGAACCGTCTGTATTTGTAATAAAAAAAGGTGTTATGGAAGACAAAGCCCATGGGTTTGTCCTAAATGGCTTACTGCCATACTACAAGCTTTTGTTTTAGTATACGTCACTGTCAAGTGATTACCAGGTACGTAAATGTCTTGAGGGATTAGTGGTTTATTCTTTCATAAGGTGTACTGGCTGGATTCATTTTTATACAGAGTTAGGTTGGGCGCAGAATATATACTGTACTATGCAATATATCTCTGGATCAGATCTGAAATTCACTGTTTTCTTTTTTGTTTTATGGTGAAAAAATAAATGGCCCACATGACTATTTTTTTCTTTACATACTGTTTTGTAGGTAATATCTGTTCACAGACAGACAAACGAGCTAGTCAAGTGAATCTGTTAAAACAACCTGTTCTATTTTTTCGTGTTCTTTTGGTTTAAAAGTCCAGCTGGGTTTGATATAAGATACTTGGCAGATTTTCTCAACAGTTTTATTTTTATTGGGCCTCATAGAACTCCATTCATTAACGGGGAACTTTATAAACAAATGTATGCATTATATGTGATTTTGGTGAAGAGAGAATTCCCACATAAATAAACTCCAAACAAAATTAAAAACAAGTGGCTTATGCAGGAAAATATGTCCTTTCAAAGTAGCACTGCTTCAGTTATCTTCAAAGTAGAGGACACTAAACTCTTAAAAGGTGAACAGAAACCTTTATTTTCTTTTGCACATAACTGACTTAGACCTGACTCTGTTTCATCAAGCTTGTTGGGGATGAAGTTGCTACTTTACTATTGCTTTATATTAAAGAAAATGTTTCCTTGTTTATAATTTATTATTTATTATTCAGTTGATCTTTTTTTAAGGTTTTGCTTTGGTATCTCCTGTACAATGTTTGTAGATGACTAACTTTCATCAGAGTTTATTTAAATAAAACAGCAATGACATGACATTACAATGGTAATGTGTTTTTCTCATATCAGAAGGAGGATTTAAACCCTTAGACCCTGGTCCATAGTTCAGTACCTTAACCACCAGGCCACCACAGTTATCACCTCTATTAGCAACAAAGTAGTAGATTTAAAATAAGTCAATGCTTATTTATCTTATAATTTGGCTTTAGTGTCAGACAAAGCACACCATGAAACAATAGAAAGTGCCTCCACACAAGTAAGGAAGAAGATCCTTTAGAGAGTCAAGGCTTCACTGTGCCTGCAAATAACAGGCAGGCAATCAACAATTATGTCCAATTTTCCACTGTTTTAGTCAGATGTCATTAAAGGTACAGTTTCAAATAGAATTAAGTAAGGAAATTTCCAGTGAGAAACAATGGAAATGGTTTACCTTAACCTAAATATATGTAATCCTAGCCATGTTCCAGAATGAGATACTGTACATCCAGATGGCGATGGCTTGACTTTACACTGTTGGCAGTTCATTAGGTATAGTTGTCATATAATGCTATGTACAAATTACCAGCCACAATCTCTCCCATCTATCAATGGTAGGGGCTTATAAATATCATACTCCATTGCTGACCTGATACTATTTTTCTGGATTTTCAAATTTTCCACATAAAGATGAGTCTTCACCAGTACACATATGAAGTGGATCAGCAAATAAATAGCTGACAAAAATTAATAATACTTTTACAGAATTTCATCAACATTAGTCAGGTGTGACAATAATGGTCCACCACCCCAATAATATGTTCTTTTGTAGTATCCTCCCAATGATGGACATAGATATATCTCAAATATTAAAACATAAAATAATCTTACATAAAATAGAAAACTAGTATAAACACTCTCGATTGGAAACACAAATAGATAAAAACTACAATCTTATGACTAAGCTGCAAATACACACAATTAGAAGCTGACTGTAACTGACTAAAGCTAGTTCATAACATTGTTATTGAAATTGATGCACAATGTTGTTGAAATTAAAAATGAATCATAGAACCCTCTTTGTGAAGAATCTTGTGATGAAAGGAGTGGATGACAAAGGGATAGAGTAAGACGGACAACCAAGTTCTAAGTGATTCAGTGCTGAATAACAGCAACATGTACTGCTGTGTTTAATTTTTCTAATATAAGCAGAGAAAATATTATTTTACATTCATATACAATTGTTCAGCTTTTTTTTGTTTTATTTTCCTTAAAGTTGCAATTCTTAAAATCATTTTTCTGAGTGATTATGAAAGCTTTTATTTGATCTTTAAGTTTATATTTACCTTTTTATCTGAACTGCTTATTTCATTTAAAATTAGCTTGTTTTATTTGAACACTTTTTGGAGTATTTTACAAACTATACTTGATTTAAAAATGAATATTTAAGACTGACTTTTTCTGTTTGACAATTACAGTAGTGCACACCTAAAAATAATCATAGAAAATGGATGGGTAACAGGAGGTTACATTTTATAATTATCCCATGCATAGTTTTTCACATAAATGTAGTGAAAACACGTGTTGTCCCTGTGTGTAGATCTAAATGTCTGGATGCGCTGGACGTCTGTGCAGTAACATTCATCGTTCAAATAGCCACAATGTCTGCAGGCCCCAAATGTCAATAGTATTATCAGACGGTTGTTTTGGTCAAATTTACATGTGACAGCACCAACATGGGCGCACTTCTAAAGAGCAGGAGTTCAGAGCAGTCACTGCTTATATGTTCATATCGATAAGGCCATGCTCAAAGGAGAAAAGAAATGCATTGCAATGTCAAAGCTGGACAAATTCTTCGGTACCTCCTATGAGGTCTCCCTTCCTCTAGGCTTCAAGGGGAGGCAAAAAGAGGATAAAAAGGGGAAGAACCGATTATAAGGCCATTTGCTGCCACTGGCAGGGTGACCAGTTTAAGTAGATGGAAATCTCTTGCACCCATGACATTCTGCATGTTCCTTACACAGAATGTAGGTGTTTCTGATACTTAATGTAATTTTAATGTGTGCCAAGTACATGGCATAACACCATTTGATTGAACATACACATTTCTGTTACTTAAATTGTCATTAAATACATTAAGTATTTCTATTTTTACTATATAGAATGTTACTTAAAGTGCACTAAATGTTACTGAGTGTAAGGAGAGAAAAACGTAAATACAAAAATAAGCAGAAAATAAATAGAAAAAAATTGATTGCCTAAGATTTTTTGCACAGTACTGTATCAAATTTGATTAAACTATTTAATTTTGCATGAGCATCGAAGCAATCTGTAGTACAAACAATTGTTAGTATACGCATAGCATACTTAGACAGTGATAAGTATATTTCGACTTCAGCTTCCTGGCCCTCCTGTATAAGGATAAGCATTACTGCTTACAGGTTCTTACAGGAACACTTACAGGTGGATTTGAATGCCAAGAGCGAACAAGGCTAGTTGTACAGCATCACTGCGGGACCTCACAGTCATATTTCAAAGTCCATAGGTAAAGCCTGCTCAGAAGACAATATTTTTGCAACAAAGAGGGACAAATTCCATATCCTCATGTGTTTTGGATTTTAAGTGTTTGGGTGTGCACACACTTTTGGCTATACAGTGTATAACATACATTATTATCTGTTTGATTTAATAGTGCTCCTTACTTATCTTGCTGCATAAAATGTTTCTGAATTCTAAAAATGCTCTCATTTAACATTGTAAATTTGAACATGCAGATTAAAAATTACATAGAAACCTTAGATATGGACTTACAGTCATGTGAGATGTATGATTTCAGAGGGCCAGTGACTGCTATAGTGTAGAAGTGTCTGTGGAGCTGTTGGACTATGCCAGGGGGCATCCAGGGAATAATTGGCTGACTGGCATATTGAGAATGGGAGGTGGTCAGTGAACTACGCACACAGTGACTCATTAGTGACCAGCACTGAATTGAATATAGAGATACATAATAATAAAAAAAACGATTAACATTTAAGCTGAGAGGCTGTGACAATATTACCAGAGCAGGTTAAAGAAAGGAGACTTCATAGCGTCAATTAGTCAAAATGGCCACAAAATACAGTATGGTACACTGAGGAAGGAATGGAACGGCCAGGAATGGACTGAAAACGTTCTAGAGTAGATATGATACCAATTGAGAATAAGGAAATTCAGCTTGCCCTGTTTGGCTCAGAAAGTCATTCAGATCAAAGGAGAAGTCAAACTCCAGAGGCCCATCAGTGAGTATAATCTAGGTGTTGTACATGGTACAGCAACAATGGCAAGTATTTTACCTATTCAATAGTGTAGCATTATTTAATAAGTGATTGTAGTCCAAGAAAAAATACAGAGATAAGAGCTGAGGGCAAAATAATTCTTAGCAGTGTGCATTTGATAATGTCCATACTAGAAAACAAATACCAGAGGCAGCTTAGGAAAGAACATACACCTAAAGGAAGAGCAAAATATTTAATTAAAACAGCAAAATGACCAACAACATCTTTGAAACAATAGAATCTGTGATCTTAATCTAGGCGAAGTGCAAGGAAAAAACATTGCCTCAGCATCTCATTTTATCAGCAGCATTAATTTGCTCTAAAGAACAACAAATCATTTTCTTTTTACTCTTGTGAGAATGTATTACTTTTATGTTCTTCTCAGACAATAATTATATATTTATATATAGAATATGCAAAAAAGGAATCAAAACATTGGAAGGCAAAGTGATTAAATATTAAACAATGCAGTAATTCTGTTACCTAAAGGGATGCCTTTCTTTTTCTTCTTTACCCCCATAAGTCCCATTTTTTCTCTTCTGTTTCTCTTTGTACTGAAAGTTCCTTTATAGCAAGCTGTGCTCTGAAGGCATGTATAGCAGACCCAGACAAAGTTTGTCTTAGTTATGCGAGACAGCTTTCTGCAAAGCTAACGTGTCATTACTTGCCCTCCCCCAGCAGCTATGGAGAAATGGAGAAAGGGAGGACACTCTATAACCACACTGACCCTAACACTCAGGAAAGTATCAGCAAGCATTTAAAGGGGAGAGCCATCTTCACCCACCATAACTGAGACACTGCTGGGTGTAGGGGTGACAGTCCATTCCAGCATGGTGCTATTTTTGTAACTTGGCTGAAGTAACACAAGGAGAGGGTGGAGAGGTGAACTGGAGGTGGAAGAGATCTGGACTATGCTGTTTTCAGGTCTTGACCTCTATAGAAGTGAAGACCAATGCTGGTGAACCAGTGCACTATTCAACACAAAGTATCATTCATTCCTTTTTATAGAAACAACAATAGCGGATGTCTTGTACTCTCTAGGCCTGCCAGCTGGAGGTATAATAATCGTGAAGGATTTTTCCATTTCGAATTAATGGACTCTAACAATTTCTCTCTTTAATATTGCATTAAGTTCCATTCACATTAACTTATTACCACTACTACTACTACATCAGACAAAATGGTTTGAATGACCAAAACCAAGTAAGACATTCTTAAATTAATACAATATAAAATCAGCAACTGCCAATATGGTTCATAAGAGGTCCAGTTTGATTTACATTTTCAATTTTTTATAACAAACTTGCAATTTGTAGCTGTGGTGATTTAACTCTGCATACTACACTTTTAACTGCTGCTCAAGTAAGGACATTTTAAAACATGTCTTCCTCATTTGGAAATATCTGCAGATAACACAATCTGATTCTCCAGATTTATCTTAAATAGCAAATATACAGCTCACAAATAGCCCATAATGAAATGTCCCCTAATTTTTGTGTTTAAAAATGTCTACATTTTGAGATTTAGTTATCTTCATATGGAGGAGAAGCTAAATAACTCAGTGGCTGCTACAAAACAAACATAATGACAAATATAAAACATCTTAAATATAGTTAAATATATCTTAATATTTTTCAATGAATTTATGTCAGATTTTACTGCTATTGTCCAACATCTTTGAACATAATCTCATTTACACTGCTCACAAAAATCAGGGGATATTTCTAAAT
Organism: Parotocinclus cabessadecuia; assembly: GCA_036873895.1. NCBI lineage: Eukaryota > Metazoa > Chordata > Actinopteri > Siluriformes > Loricariidae > Parotocinclus > Parotocinclus cabessadecuia. The sequence continues at coordinate 1,274,384 of JAYJMA010000036.1, read as the reverse complement.
GTACATGAAGTGATTTTAATAAAGCATTTGATTTTATTTCATTAAACAGTATCACCAGAAAAACTAATGAAAAGTCAAAGAAAGTTGTTTGATTACACAAATTACACTCAATTATGGTGATTAAGTAGCAAGTGATATATTTATGGCGATGAACAGAAAAATGTCAAACTGGACGAGAGTTCCACATATTGACTGTTCAGCAGAGTGTATGGTCACCCAAGACTGCCAAAACACGCTGACAGTGATGGGGCACAGACAGGATCAGATTGCCCAGCAGGTCTTGAAGGATCCTCATGTAGTCATTTTGAACTCTCCCCTAATTTTTGTAAGCACTGTATTATAAAACATTTATTATTTTTAAGATTGCTATTGCGTAAGTCTACAATATGTCCTGCCTTATGATTAATTTCGTACCACACTTAACACTTTAACCACTTCATTTTGTATTCTCACTCAGTTAAGGTTAAAAAATGACCATTTTATATTTTATATTTTTATTCATTCATTTATGAATTTTTACACCAACTTAATCCACTTCAGGTTTTCCAGGGAACCAGTGCCAACTGACAGCACATTCCACAAAGCATGAGCCAACTGTAAACAGGGTGCCAATCAATCACAGGACACAATGATTCATCTTCATGAGGAGTACATGTTTTTTTTCCATTTACTATAAACGCCAGTCCACTCATAACTGGTAATACCAAGTTACAAAATTTCCTGTTTTATGAATATTTCTTCATTCCCACGTAACACTGATTTCTAGTACAAGGTTAACATTTAGAAACCATGCCTTCTGTTTTTTAGTCTGCTTGTTGATAGATGAACGTGTAGAGAGTAGTAAGAGGCAAAAGCCACTCAGAATACCATCTACATTCACTACTATATACACATTCACTTAGGTTAACTTTAAAGATTGTCTAGCATGAACTAATGCTAGACAACAGAGGGTTAGAGGATTAACATATCCAATATGTCATAGCAGGAGTTTGAATACCAGGAGTTCAGATAGCAGACTTTGATTGAATAATGCTAAATGCTAGCATATACATTCACAGATTAGAGTTTACATTGTGTATGATGTAGTGTGCTGGTAAATACTAGTTTTAATCAATTTTCTATGTACACATTATTGTCATCCTTATTGTATGTTCTACTATATCAACCTGATGATCTACAACAAATATCAAAGTCAAATCATTTTTATTCATAGAGTGCTTTTTACATCAGAACATTGTCTCAAAGCAGCTTTTCAAAAATCTAAGCACACATGTATACCAATATTCAAAAAGAATCAAACTCATATGATCAACCAAATGACACCTAGTTTTTTTTAAGGAACACAATGTTACAGAAATTGTCATCAATTTTAGCATAGATTTAGATAACCTGCCTCCTGCAGTATTGGGTACACCTAATAGTACAGCAGAATTATTACAATAAGTGAAGTAAAATGAAATGAAACAGCATTCAGTCTTTTATTTAAGGCTTTTCTTTAATCTTAACAAACATGTTCTATGAGTGTCACTGACCAGTTTTTTTTTTATAAAAACCAAGAGTTTTTATAAAGTATAAGATTAAGTAACAGTTAAATTGTTCTGACACTATTTAATGCCCTGGTAAATGAGCTATAAGGAAAATAGGTTCCATACTCAGATAATTGGAATATGAATACATCCCTAAGGATAAGGGGGTGGAGGGGAGAAAAGGCCTCACTACTTGTTTCTGACATTAAAGAGTAAATCTGGACATGACTAATGCTCAGACCTACACAAACACACACACACACACACACACACACACACACACACACACATGATTTCACATTTGCATGTGCCTTTTGGGCGTTTTCGAAGTCAAATTCAAAGGGTCTGTATAGGTCACTCCAGAACCAATCAGAAGTTAGTAAAAAAGATTTTTAACCAAGGACAACATTACAGCCTTGTTGTACAAAAGACTTTAAAGGGGATTTTTGAAGGGCAAAACAGTTTGCAAAAAACATTTTATTAAAATGCATCATTTTCCATCACACAGGAACAAATAAGGGTGAACAAAGAGGGTGGAGTTAGATTGCTAATGCTTCTCCTTTGGAAAGGCCTTCTCAGGCCCTGTGGGCAGAGGAGTGATTGGCAGGTAGAGGAAAACAGGCGTGAGACCCCGAGGGTAGCGTGCACAGTGGGGATTTGGATTTTACTCTGTCCTACCTCTGCCTGTATGTTTGAATTCTAAGAATAAACAGTGATAAAGCTTAAAAGCCCCCCTCCCCCACCTCGTTCAAATTTGCCCAAATCACACTACCACCAGGGACCATCGTTAGGTGGACTAAAGGGAGAGTGAGCAGGAGAGACCATGAGTAACACAGTGGTTGAGAGACGTGTATAAGCAAGTAAAGGAGAAAGCATTAATGAAGGAAATGAGGACTGCAGGAGGAGAAGGCTCTAGAAAAGTTACAACCCCATGCAGAAATTTAGTCACCTCTGGTCAAAATACTTGTCAGGTTGATTTTTCAAGTGAAATGAAGTTAATACGACCTCTGCAAGAAACGAAATGTAACATTGGGTGTGCATGCTGCCATATCAGCAAATAGGGCATGGATACAGGTACAGGTGAGTTTATTTTAACCAGCAACACAACACTGTAGACATAAATGGAAACAGAAACACAGATGCAAAATAAGACAACTTGATAGACAATGAACAGTAGTAACAACACCATACACAACATACTGTATATGTTCATTTTGAAATGTGCACTATTTTTTGTGAGCAGTGTACTTGGTACCCCACCTGGCAATAAGATGATACTACACAGGTGTGGGGAAGGAACATGTGTGTACGCATGCAGAAGCAACCCATACACATGTGCTTACAATCCAAAACACGGGCATTAAGGCTTGTGTGTGAGTTGAATTTAGATAAGATTACACAGTTTTTCATTATTTAATGAACCTATATTAAGTCAATTATCATCTAAGGTCGTACAAATACACACCAGTGGATCACTGAAATAGTGTGCAAACTACAGTATTTGGCACAGGTTAAATGTAGGTTTTTAAATCCCCAACACATTTGATTATTTATGCAATAAATAAAAAGATTACATAACTATATTGGATTCTTCCTGTAATTTGAAAGGGATGCATAAGACTGTAGCACAGCATGTTTTTAAACAAATAGCAGTCTGTGCCTGTGCACTTACTAGTCACTTAATTACCTGTTCATCCACACATCACAGGAAGACACACAATCCATTTATGCATGTAGGCATGTAGACATGGTCAAGACGACCTGCTGAAGATCAAACTGAACATCACAGTGAGGAAGCAAAGTGGTTTAAGTGATTCTTAGCTTGGCATGTTTGTCAGTGCTAGACAGCTAGATTATTTCAGAAGCTGCTTACCTACTGGAATTGTCATGCCATCTAAGGTTTACAGAAAATGGTCAGAAAAAGAGAAAATATTGATTGAAGTTCTCTGGAAGAAAATGCCTTGTTGATGTCAAAGGAGGTCCGAGGAGAATGACCAGACTGTTTTGAGCTGATAGAAAGACAACAGTAGCTCAAACTGGTTTCTTGAACATGACAATAAGTTCACTGTACTCAAAGGGTCTCCATAGTTACCAGATCTCAAACCAGTAGAGCATCTTTGGGATGTAGTGGAAAATGCAAGTCACATCATGGATGTGCAACCAACAAATCTGCAGCAATTGCATGATCCTACCATGTCAAAATGGATAAAAATGAGGAAGTTATGAGGAAGATATGAGGAAGTTTTTTAGCATCTTGTTAAATCTGTGCAAAGTAGAATTAATCCTGCATCCTGGTGTATTTTTATTAGGTTGTTAAACACATAATTTTACCTACAAAAGTCCCTTAACTTAAAAAGTATTTTAGACACAGATTTAATGATAAGTCCTCATTCAAATAGTCCTTATATTCATCAGCCTGTTTTTAAACCCACTGCTATGACTAAGATAATATTATGAAAGCAACACGATTTATCATTTGATAATGGCTTTATGGGTGCATGAGAACATTAATAATTTCAGACAAATGTTACTTAAATAAATAAGCGAAAGCTTACTCTTAATATCTCATTAGGTCAACATAATTTAACCCTCTTGTTAACTATAATTATACAAAAACTTCACTCGCTTCCCACAACAAACCACGCTCCAACTCACTTACCAACTCTGCTATCTCGCTGTTTCTTTCACTTAGTCAGTTCAAAACTGCAAGATGAACGCTTGTTTAGCGAGCCTTTACCGTAGTTGGACATGCACATGCCATACACATCACACACATGAAAGTGCTCATCTTCTACTTTCAGAAATCGTTTGAATCTTTTCAATAGCACTAATATTAGCCTACTGAGTTGTTGTAAGTTGTAAGTGGAATTTCAGTGGTATGTGTATTCTCTTATTGATGAAATGGATTGGATTCTTTTGCAAAACAACTGAAACAGCTCTGGGTAAACTAATATTTTACGTTAAATGAGGGCACGCTGTTGCCACATTCCACTCACTAGCAGTGCAGCATATGTGTCTGAGCATGGTTTAAAATGGCACATTCAAAGCCATTCCTCCAGTGAATTTTAGTCTTTTGTCCTATCTTTTTAATACATGAACGTTTACTCCATAGACTCATAACTCATCGCGAGTTTCTATTACTGTGACTGGGGCTTCAGATTTAGCATGTTTTAAACAAACAAGCAGTTCAAAACTGCAATAAAATATTACATAATTTGGTTTGCTAAAATTGAGTAAATTTCACAACGATAACTTAATAACATAGACACATTGGTAAACATTTCATTATCACATTTTAACGAAATTGAAGGGATTTCCTATGTAGTCTTAAAGACATCACCTGTTCTATAGACAGACTGAGCCACAGCAGAATGAACTGTTGTGCAGATGGACATACAGTACTAAGTATCTATTAACAATGCTGCATATCTATTTAAATAAGAGATTTATTTATTTAAGTTAAACTAAATAGAACTGAGTGAATGAAACAGATATGAGATGAGAAGAAAGCAACAGCTGTACAGCACATTGCATTTCAGGTGGGATTGTAAGTAAAAGTGTATAGAGAATAAACAGTTTGGTGAAAAAGGCATTAATAACAAGAAGCTTGTTTGTTTTTGCTTTGTTTTCACCTTGTTCACTTCTGTGATGCCCAGATTATGAATTCCACATGTGAAGGCAAGCTTTGATTTTTAGCTGCTTTCTTCACTGAATGTAAGCAGAAAAACACAGAAATAGCAGACTCTCACCAGTTTTATCATGACCACCCCCTTGTTTCTACATACGCTGCTCATTTTATTATTTCCTTTTACGATATAGCAGCACTTTGTAGTTCTGCAATTACAGACTTTAATCCATCTGTTTCTGTACATACATCGGTACCCTTTACTCTGTTCTCTAATGGTCAGCCATTTGGCCATCTGACTTATAAAATGATGTTATGGTATTGATAAGCGGACTGATCTGATAAATGCATGACTGTGCATTTGTCCCTTATTTAAATATAATTTGCACTGACACACCTTTATGTGCATGTAATTTATCATGACCCCAGAGATATTAAGCTAGTAAATGGCAGATTATCAGCAGGTTAGGTTCAACTAATATAAAAGAACATGATATTCAATTAAATGCCTAACAAAGTAAAACTGCTTCACTGAAAAAGTTCTACGTGACTGGTATTTCAGCTAAAGCATTTATAACTTCACATGTGGCATTACACAAAGAAAACCTGGAATAAAGTCACAATAGGTGTCAGCAACAACTGTTGTGTAGGTATCTATTCATTTATAGACATACGAGATATTAAACAAATGTTCACATGCATGTGAAAGGTTACAAAATCTGTCATGACTGTGTGAATGATCATTTACACTCAATACTCAACTGAAGAGCTAATAAGCTCTAGGTCTACAGATTAAATAATGTAGTTTGTGTAGAACTGAATAAATTTTCTTAGTATTTTAGTACAATTATTTCCATATGCACAATTATCCTTTAATATTTAAGTAATCAAACATATTAACTTTGTCTTACTCAGTTCTGATTTGCCCCTAGCTAAGGTTAAGCATTGTGTGATGCTGTTTAAGATTTTTAGACAAGATGCCATTGTGTTTTGCAATAGAATATGAAAATTGTCCTTCCTCCTTTTATGGGCGCTAGATCACAGAACATTTTACAGTGCATTTATTTAGTATTCATGCCCTGATCCCATTTCCCCTAAATGATTGTCCCTATGTGAGATTCGAAATCACTTTTAATAAATACATAGTTTTCAATAACGACCAAAAATCCTACTGAATCTACTGTGTACCATTTACTAAGAATAGTAAATTGTTAAGCATGACAAAAAATGTCATCAACTTCTAAGTGTTATATTCGTGATGTTCAGTACTGGTTTGATCCACCTTTTGCAGCTCTCACAGCCAATAGTCTTTTGTGACAAATCTCAGTTGATTTTGCACATCATGATGCGGTAATTTTGTCCCATTCCTCAGTGCAAAAGTTCTGTCAGGTTAGCTGAGGGGATAGTGGCCATCTCCACAACAATCCTTTGACAGGATTACCACTTAAGAATATTTATATACTTTTTATTTTTCTTGCAAGCTATTTGTTGCTTTTGTAGTATGCATTGTCTTGCCAAAAGACAAATGTCCTTCCCAGTTTAAGATGACTGGCAGGTTTGGGGGAGGAGACAGACAGAGTTTTACCTTCTCTTTAGATCTTTATGCTGCTGCTGAAAACCATCCCTATCAATGTTGCCACAACCAACTTTTACAACATTATATGGTCAATGTACCTTGATAGATTTATACCATGGCATAAAATTTAAACAAAAGTGTTTCGCATGCGAATCTTTAGAATTCTTCTTTTAATGCTACACATTGGAAATGGTTGATCCATCTATGGCTACTTTAATTGCAGGCAGTGACTATAGTTCAGTCAGGGTAACCAAAGGCTCTACGGTATCTATTCTATAGAGTAGCCTTCTAGTTTATTGCCTAACTTAATAGAGGTGGCAGGACCTATGCAGTGAATTTCTAGTTTTGTGTTTCCATCACTTGAGCAGAACTGAATATGTTCAGTGGCCTTGAGATGAATTTGTATCATTCTCCAGATATGCTTCTCTATTATTAGATTCCTGTTTGAATTCATTTGGCTTTATCTTGACTTGTTCTGTGGACAGCCTCTACCATACAAATAAAAATCACAAAGTAGTGGAAAGTTTCTTGACAGGTCTTGATTACTAACAAATTCAGTGGGTAGGCAAGATATATGTTACATTAGAAAAAACCCTTATGAATTAAGGTATTAATATATTTAACTCTTCTGTTATTTTTAAACAACAATTTCTTTTTATTGCGTGTGGTCCAATTTAGCCAGGCCCATTTAAACGGCTTATAACAAATTAAAACATTTGTTGTTTTTTATTTGTTTCACCAACTCTTGAATTAAACATTTTAAGCAAACCATTTCCTGGTCATTATTACAAAAATTGCATGTCCTTTGAATCCCAGTCATTTTGTGTGGCTGGTCAAATGTGACCGAAATACCATAGGTGTTTTTGATTGCCTAAATGCCAGTTAAACAGGTTACCATTAATTTAGAGTATTAATATATAATATTAGTAAACAGCCATGAAGTTGTATGCCAGTCAGATGACTGAAAGAATGGACTATTGATCAGAATATCCAGGGTACAAATCACACCTCGACCAAGCTACCTCTCTTGGGTCCTTGAGTATGTTTTCTAATTCACATTTGCTTGTGATTAAATATTGTAACAATTGTACATTGGTATGAATAAGGGTGTCTGCTAAATGCCTAGCTGTAGGTAGATGTAAATGTAGATTTTATCAGTTTCTACCATTTAACGTTATGTTAATTGGTACATGTTACATAGAGCACAACAGTCCACTGTATAATTTAGATCCAGTTTGGTCAAGTCTTATCCTTATTAAACTATATCATATATACTGTGATATCTACACAACAAATACTGCATATACACAGTCACTGTCCTCTTACTGTGTAATGTTTGTGTATAATGCATACACTTACATGACACTTTTAGAATTGTACTTTGCTTCTCGTTTTACAATTCTACTATCCTGTATTAATATTATAAAATGTAGACCATTCTTCATATTTTTTTCAGTAACATCACTAACAGTTTAATTTGTGTGAATATATACTTTATATATTTTGTTAACATGGCCTATGATGTTCACACTAGTAGAGTTACAAACCTGAAGTTTAAGGATTAGAACGTAAGACAGACTGAGAAAGTGCTCCAGTTAGTGAGACTCTGTGTCATTTGACAGCTGTAATTACAGGTCTGGTTCTTTCTCACTGGTCCATTATTACATTGAGCAGCTCTGACCTGTTGCAGTGACTTGACCACCCCGAGTGATGCCAAAAAAGGGCTTTTTGACTGAAAGCTTTTCAAACACACTTGGCTGGTATTTGTGTGTTTGGGTGCATAACAACATAATTTAAAAAGGGACGAGAAGTAAATACGAGAAAGAGAGGGTTTTAGACCCAACAGAATGCACAGTCTAGAGAGGGAGGGTCTACATTGTAATCGGATGACTGCACAGAAGTTTATGTTTGTGTGTTGGTATCTACTCCCTTGTGCCAGATCAGACTGGCCTGATCCCCCAAATACCTTCAAAGCCATTGTAAATAAGCAGGGTAAATACAGTGAGTGCGTGAGTGTGTGAGTGTAAATAATTTGCTTTGGTCTTAGATTTATTTTATTTTCTTTATTATAGTGTGATGAATTACAATGTCCCATTGATAATTATGATATATATATTTTTTTAATTTAGGCATCACTGTTCACAAATGCCGTGGATTGGTGGCATATCTAGAGTTTTCCTGCCTTGCGCCCTGTGTTGCCAGCTAGGCAAAATATTAAAATAATATTAAATAATATTAAATTAAAATATTAATAGAATGAATAAATGACATAAATACAATTCAAAACTAGGGTTATCTTCAGATGTTTGTTAGTTGCAACCAAATTGAAACATTTGAAATCAGGATCTCAAGAACTGTGCTTTCCATCAAATAGCACTTACCTCTGAGCCACTCTAGCTGCCTTTTTTAAAGATCAATAAAATGGTAACTCTAAGCTTGAATATGTATAAACAAATTCACAATGTTGGCTGAGTAGTGATTAAAGACATAAAAGCAAAATAAATGTATGTTAATTTATGTGCCTGTGTTAGGCATGCAATATAAACAAGTACAGTAATGGGCGTAAGAATAAAAATGAAAAAGAATATGTTTTAGGGCGGGAATTGCAGAGCCATAAAATACATTTAATAAATTGTAGTTGTTCTAAAAGTACTCTCAACCAAAAGAAAATTTTAAAAATAACTTATGGACGTGAAATGTTTAAGCTCATTTCGGGAGCTCAGGATTTTTCCCAGCAGCAGATAAACATCAGAATCAGAAGTTCTTTTTTGAGATCTATGCTAAAACAAATGGAACATTACTATAGTTTTATGCTCAGGAGGAAATCTCAAAATCCTGATACTTTTAAGTGTAGTTTTACTTTAAATGTATCTCCCTGTAGTCATGGACATATGCAGATGTATTAAGGATATATATCTTTTAATTCTCTTTTCCTGTGGGGTTACATGTAATTTGAAAATGTAAAGTTACAAATTAATATTTAAACTACCCAACAACTGGATGATAATAACTGACAGCCTTATTATATGTAGCCATGGTTCAAATTGATTCAAGTAGAATGTTTCCACTGTCAGATTATTTAAAGAATGTAAACCTTTTATTTGTGCTATTATTAGTTACTCAAGTTTTTTCTTAAACAGTAATTGGATTGGCTCTAATGACTAAGTGAATGAGTGAGTGAGTGAGTGTGTGCTCCCCTGCTGTCACGTCAGTTGTGTGCTCTGCCTTCCCTGTTTCTTCCAGGACGGTGGCTGGCATAGATTAGGTAAGAATTTGTCTAAACTGTCCATATTTATCTTTGACTTACCTAAACTGAACACTTCATCTAACCTGTGCTGAAAATGTATACATTCAAGTTAAAAATACAATAATAGTGCAAGCTTGGCTTAATGCTAAGACCATCATAACCTTCAGCACTCGTGTTTGCAGAAAACTGAGTCCGCTTACACACACCCTGGTGGACAATCCTACGTACTGCACCTCAGTAGTAATGAGCAACACGTTACCACACCTTCAGTCACTTGGTGTGTGACTACGTATTATTGCATATTGAAGTGTTGTTCTGTGTGAATGTTTATTAGTCACTGAAAGTTTTTTTTACAACACAGGTAGATGATAGAACTGCTGAATAAAATGGCAGATACATGAGGACAAAAACAAAAATGCTTCTTGTTATAAATAAGTACTGTGCCTGTGCATAGACATGCATACATGCCTGCATGTGTGTGTGTGTGTGTGTGTGTGTGTGTGTGTGTGTGTGTGTGTGTGTGTGTGTGTGTGTGTGTGTGTGT
>JAYJMA010000036.1:1241511-1257301 GCA_036873895.1 Parotocinclus cabessadecuia | reverse complement strand
GTGTGTGTGTGTGTGTGTGTGTGTGTGTGTGTGTGTGTGTGTGTGTGTGTGTGTGTGTGTGTGTGTGTGTGAGTGACTGTGTGCATGCGTGCTGCCAGTTAAGTGCTTTTACTCATCTTGCGAGTTCTTCAGCACATAGAGATGTATCCCTATTGCTTCAGGACAATCTCTTTTTATTCCACCTAACAGTGTGGGATCAACAGCCAGCAGCAGTGCTAGATACAGCTAATAAAGGCTGAGCCATCAGCATTCCACTACTGATGTAGCCTTCTCTTTCTGTTTATTTTTTCTCTCTCGTTTCCTTACTGTTTGGCCATGGAATAGATTAGTGCTCTAAAACATCACTTCAACTTTCAGGCCAGCCAGTGTGTGTCCCCACTCCACATTTATATTTAATCTCATTTAAATGAAAAGGACTTTGGCAAGAAGGAGGTGGAGGGTGCCAGGCTCCACTTCAGAGCTGGCTGTGGAAGATGATAATGCCCGTCTTGGTGGCACAGTGGCTGCGGGAGTAGGGCTGGGGGAGGGTTGGGAGGGTCGGGCCGATAAAGCCCAGCAGGAGGCCCCAGATGTGGGGCTACTCAGCTGACAGCACTCTCTCCCTCTGGGTATGAATGTGGCTAGCAGAGAAGAGGGGGGCTGTGTAATTTATTCTTGCATGATGAATGTGATATGTAGGTGAATGCTGTATATGTAGATAGATAGAGAGAGAGTATGACACTGAAAGACCACTGTCTTTCAGGATGATGGACTCTGAACCACAGAGTGTGTGGAGGACAGGATGAGGGGGAATGATGTTTGCTTTATTATGAGCAGACCTTTCCTTCACTTGGTGGTCAATGAGCAGGAGAAATGGTTTGGATGAGCATGATATATAGCTATGTGATAAAATGATAATAAAAGAAATCGTGTATGTGCCATATCTTATCAGCCTCTTTCTTGAACGTTAACAGCAACACACACACACACACACACACACACACATCCACAATCATGTCAGTCAGTCATTGTGGGGACTTTCCAATAATGTACTATTGCTGTAATTGTAATGCTATGCTTAAACATGACCTTAACGTCAGTAACCTAAAGCATATATTTTCACTCTCTTTTAATTGTAAGTTGTAGTTTCAACAGGGAAAAATGTCTGTTAAATGTTTTTCTCTCTAACCTTGTTGTAACGATTGTAACCCCACAATGATATATAAACTTCACAGCACAAATACACACACACACACACAGAAAGATAGTGTTGGGGTCCCAGATAAGGGAAAGGCGTAGTGTTCAGAGGCCAGTCCAATAAGCAGATAACAACAGATAAGATTCAATGCTTGTGGGCAGCATTTGAACACAGCACAGCAAGCATGTTTCTCACACAGTAGGTTCAGGAAAGAACCTGAAAGAACCACTGCCAGATTTGAATTTGTAGAAGTGTTTGAGTAGTCTATGCATGTATGTTTTGCACTTTTTCCAGTGGACAGTGTGGTATCACATAATATAGTAACTGTCCATATCCATCACGTCCATACCCATGATAGCTGAACGAGTAACTTGGGGATTTATGTTGCTTGCTATTAGCCACAGTTTGGTTCAAACCCTATTTAATAGAAAGTAGATTCTCAAATAGAAATTAACACCTATATGGTGATAACACTTGATCAGATCCATCCAATCGTTGCTCAGCATTCAGTCTGCTCACACTGATGTTTTTAATAAATCTTTGTGCTCAGTACATCTTGTCATGCTTGTACTGACTCTCCTAGGAAAGGCGGACTTTTAGATGACCTGTATGAAACTCATAGTCACTGTAGCTGTATTCCATATAATCTTCTTCTTTGGCTGTAAGAAATATTTGCATACACTGTGACAGCCACACAGTTCAGCTAATTGCGCATTACAAATAATCAGTTTACATAATGCCATATTTGAGAAGTCATTCTAAATACAATCAACATCTGATGAACATCCTAAGTTGGAGAGCTGATAGCAATGTGAATGGCACAAGATGTGCTGCTGTACCCAAAAGCCCAAGAGATTGACTTTGATGCTGCTTGTACTCAGATCTTATCTGGAGGTTTACTTATAGGTGAGATTTCAAAATGTCAAATTAGATGTTTTTTGAGATGCTTCATGCAGATATTAAGGTCAACCTGCATCTTTTGAAACATGACCTTTTTTGGAAAGGAGGCCGTAAAACTAATCTGAGGGCTCTTTTGCATGTGATACCATGTGAGTCAATGTGCAGAGGCTCTGTGGTTTATTTAGGGACATTTACTTTGCAGCACAGGTGCTTTCTTTTCAGAGAATTAGAAACTATTACGCCTTGCACTGACCACCATGTTCAGTGAAGTGTCAAGGGGAGAGCTCATGCGAAACTGGCCCCAAGCTGGTACCAGCAGTGGGAAAGAAGGGTGCTGGGGGTAGGGAGAAGGCAATCATGCAAGCTCCCCTAGAAAATTAAAGGAAGGAAATAGTGGACCGATGGTTCTATGAGACAGAGTCTCAACTAGGGTTCTCATTCATGTACGCACACAAAAATGTATCAACACAACCATCCCCCAGCACAGCTCTTGAACTCGTGCTCTCACATGCCAGCAAAGGAAATAGTGTACACTGAGGCCAGTTTCTGTACTATTTAATGAAAGTAGAGTGCTTCAAGAGGTCTCAAAATAGTGCAGGGACTGCAAAAGTATTAGTATTAGTTCTTCTTTTTCATATGGTTGTGCTCTTGTTTATACACGCATGCCCTATGGATAGGGGATTATTTTCCAAATACTGCTCTCAAAGTAAAAAATATGTTGTTAAGGTGAAAACAATATGGAAAAGAAATATATTAATACTACTAATAATATCAAACAACAAAATCATAGAGTATGACATTTGAGCAGGGGGTCTCTTCCATATTATGTAATCTCGTAAGAGCCTCTTGAAGCGATCTCCCTTTTCTAACATATACTTTCACAATTACAAATACTTTTTCAAAGCAATTAAACATAAATTCAGAAAAATGGTTTTGCTGAGACCACAAACCAGACTTGCTTTAATTATGTTTATTTGTTTTTTTAATATGCAGAGTCCGAGGTTAAAATAGACCCAGGGACCCTGGATTGGTGACATGGCCACCGTGCCACCAGAAATAAGAGCTTTGGCACTTTGACACAATTTACATAAACAATAATTTATGCAAAATTATTGGTATCAATCTATATAGGTATTGGTATTGGTACTGTACATTGCCAGGAACGAGTGATTGGACATTTTAAGGCACAATAAAGTGAAAGAGGACTTAATTTTACAGACAACAAAGACAAATGTCTACTAATTGTAATTGTGAGTCATTCTTATAGAGAACAGTTTCATACATAAATGGTGCAGGTCTGCAATTCATGGATGCACTGGCAAACCTCCTAAGAATCACACTGAGAAAGCAGAGCTGAAAACAAACTGTACTGTATAAAAAAACTTAAATTCCACTCAATCCATTGAATACTGCAAATATGAATGGCACAAAGAATGTGAAAAAGCATGTCTTATGAATCTACACAAGATGTATCAGGCATTTCTGTATACTCCAAAGCAAATTCCATGCAGTGTAACTTGATTAATGCCTGGTTTGCTGTTACATCATCAAGCTGGGAAAGACAAAGGCACCCTGTCAATCTTTTCGACAATGCAAATGTAGCAAGATACGTTCTGGAGGACTCACACCCACACAAAGCATACATATTGAAATACAAATCCTGCAGCACAGCTCACCTCTACACTGGTAGAATGATGAAAGTTTAAAAAGTAATAAGTCACAAGAATTGAAAGAAGAGGGAATTTTCTTTTTGTTTTGTGTTTGTTTTTTTGTTAAGTAGCATCACAGAAGTATTTTTGCAATATTGGTTTACCAAATGAATCACATGTGGAACTTTTAGATGGAAGACTGAAAAACAAGCAACATTAAAAAAGAGTAGCGTCACCACTATCTGATACTCATTCCTTCATTCTTTCAAGAAGAAGTATAATAAATATTAGAATGCATTCTCAGATTTACTTTGATTACAAGGTTTCTTGGTTTAAGCATATTCTTAACAGCACATGGCAAAAGTACAAAAAAATAGTAATAGTAACAATATAGCTAATTAACTAATTAAGTACAGAGCCCAAACATTGTGACGACCTGCCAATGTAGCAGACAACTGTAGGCAAAAACAAGTTTAGGCACTTATTTTTCTGTTATAGCAGTGGTATGTAATTGGGTGTAGCATTGTGTCCCAAAATGGAAGAAGAGGATTGAGTGAGTAATTTTACTTACATTTTGTGCCTAATAAGGTCCAAATTGTCCAACCACAGTTAAGGTTAATCATGGCATTTAGGCCGTAATCTACTATAGATAACATTTGTGCAGGATTTGGATTTTGGCCCAATAGGTGAAGCACTGGCTGTGTACTGAGAGTCAGACTTAGCCGAAGTCATCATGTGATTCTCTCATTTTCTGTCAGAGCAGGTTTGAGTCCAGGCAGTTCATCTGGCCAGTTTGAGAATCAGTTGAGGAGGCTAGTCAGTGTATCAGCCCCTGGTACTGCAACATCAACCATTGTCAACTGTGGTCTATGTGTGTGTGCACATGTTTTGCAATGGCTTGGCACCCTGTATAGGGTTGATTTTTGTCTTGATCCCTGTCCTGGTGATTAGAACTTGGCTCCCCTCAACCCCTAGATTTATTAAATAGGTAAATTTACTTAACAAATAAATTATTTTCAGTCTTGTTTTTGGATCTAAGCATTTTAAATACATTAGCTATAATTCACTATAACTATTATCTGTTTCGCTAATCCCCTCTAGTGTGTGGACGCTCATCTCTAACATTAAAGTATTTCCCGCCAGAAAAAATGCAAATCTAAATTTCTAACATATACCATTATTAAGGACAGAGGTATAATTAAAACAACTTAAACTTAAAGCAGTGTAAGATTTAATCATTAGATTTTCAATCATTTACAGTTGTGTCCAAACGACACTGTCTGTAAAAATACATTTGTAAATGTTTAAAGAATGAGAAAAATAAACGTTTCAGGTTTTTTACAGATCTAAAAAATGAAAAAAAAAAACTTTCATTTCTTCAAATACTTGAGCTTGAATTGTTACCAGTGATGTTTTATTCAAATTTAGTCTTTGCAGAGTTTAACTTTTTCATTTTGCATATCAAGATGTTGGATGTCTACTTGTAAAACCAACAGCAGAAGTAAAATATTAAATTGTAGTGATCCCCAACCATCAAACCATTTAAGTCAATAATGAATATTAATTTTTAATCCCTGTGACCTCTGTAAATCTTGTCAAGCTGTATTCAGGCCCTTTTGAAATGTGAGTTTTAACCTTCATAAAAGAGCTTGAAAGCTTGCCAAACAGCTACATCTGTTCCCAGGGCAGTGAGACTCCTAAATGGTTCTCTCCTCCCCACAGAGGTAAACTCTCCTGCCTCATGCCTGTCAGTGGCAAAGGTGTCACTGGCACAATTAATCTCTTTAACAGAGAGCAGTGAACCTCTTTGTTTATTCCGCCCTTGCCTCTCTTCCTTTTTCTTGTCCCACAGGCCCCTCACGCACTCTTATCAGGACCACTGAACTAGGCCCTTATTTCCTTATCGGCCTGTCATGCGCTGACCATGGCCTCTTGAGTAAGTGTGACGAAGGAAATGGTGAAGAAAGGGAGAAAGAGAAGTTACAAACGGCAAACCCTCAGACTTCTATGAAATGCCTTATCTTAGGAGACCGGCTGACCTTCCGCCCTCAACCACGAAGCTGAGGAATGACCATACCTCCCTTTACCACCCCCTCCCTCATATGCTCTCCTATTTGTTATCCTATGTACATATAGTGCAGATTAATTCATAAATAACTACAGACTATGTCTACAGAGTTGTTAAACAATTTTAAAATAGGTTTTCTGTTGGTTCTCTTTTAAGGAACTAAAAGTTTTTACAATGATCCAGAATAAGAATTGGCCAGTTTCTGATTTACACTTCACTAATTTGCACCATTGTGCAACATAACAGAAATGCTCCAAAATGTGAAATACTCACAATGTTACTTTAAAACCAGTCTTAAAGCTTATACTTCTCTTAAAACTTATACTTCTGATCTAAACCAGTTTGTAAAAATCCCATTATTAAGCTCTTATTGTGCACCACTACTTTTATTGGATGTTAAAGATGATGGGAGATTGGATGGTGTTACATTGATTCAATCAGGTGTTCTAGGCTTGTATACAGTGGTGAATTAATTGAAACACAAACTACCAAAATAATATGTCAATTTATTCTTGTAAAATGTTTTGTCACAAATGAGATTTTGACAACCAGGTTTAACACAAACATGGATTAAGCTTTCCTTTATTTTTTAACAAATTATGTTTATCAAATCTTTGCTTCCTGGCTATTTTGCAAAAGCAGTGTGACAGCAATTCATAACTTATGTGAAAACAAAAATTGCCATGCTTAACCAGCTGATGCTGCAGTGCTTATAAAGCCAGCTGTAGTAATCGTCAGATAAGTCTAGTTGCCTAAGTAAATGGTTTTGTTTTCTGTGAATCTAACAATGACAAATCAGTGACACAGAGAATGACACCAATCCCAACCCATCCCATCGCAAAAGTTCCTAGTCTAGTGTTTACTAATAGTTTCAGTGTTTAGAAAATCCAAAATATTCTGAAATATGATCTCTATGATCTACTTCAACAAACATCCTATACCTCTTTTACACATTCAGACTAAAGAAATTGTTCTGAACTCATATAGTCTTAAAACGACAGGACATTGTTATTAAAATAGGACATGCGTGAGCAGGACAATCTCTGGTGAGCTCAATGCTCTGGTTCTACTTTCAGATGAAGGCATGTAAATGAAGGGCAAGTTGTGGAAGCTGTAAGTACAGGCAGCCCAAGCACAGATCAGAAGAAATCCCTTGCTTCAATTAGACATTCTCCTCCTTTCACTCTATCCTATTCTCCTCTGTTCCCACTGTCCATTTAGAAATACAATCCTGGTTCGGGAGAGGGGGGGGTGGATAGAGAGAGAGAGATAATCCACAGGCTTAAGCAATACAACATAAAGTCAGGCCAGGTCACAGAAAAGAACGGGTTTATAACAACAAGTTGGTCAGATACTAAATGTCAAGAAAAAATGGAGACAGAAGGCAATAATGTATCTAGGGCTGTATAATTCTTTTTTCTCCTATTAAATATGTACATATTTAGGTTTCTACTTTTACACATTTGTGTAATCACAAAGGCCAAGTTTAGTTTGGGAACTCTATAGAATATAATAAACAGTAAAGTATTCCCTGACCAATAGCTGGTAGGCCATTATGAGCATATTATCTAAAATGATTAGAAGGTGCTTAAATATAACAGTGTAATACACTATATGCCGTACATGGCCTTAAGGATAACCCTCTACAACAGTGCAGCCTTGAACAATAGCATTGTTCAGTCTTACATAGCCTGCCATGCATGTGCTGAAAGTTTTGCCTAATTGTTCCAAATAAGGTTCTGGACAAGTTCATTTCTTAAGTGTTAACAAGCCAGCTTGCACTATACTACTGCATTACCCTGATTTGTTTTATGTGGGTGATGCAACATTGTCTTTTATCATGTGCTTTGTTTTCTTTGATTGTAAAAGTCAGCAATGGAACATGCACACCTACTGCTCCTGGTGGTGGAAATAGTGCTTTGCAGCCCATTATAGATACAGTGTCACATGAAGAAACAGCTGAGAGAGGGGAGAATTGTCGAAGGGTCATGTGCTGCAACAGTAATCCATACCCAGCTCTACTACAACTGACCACAGACCCATCCTGCGTTAGCATTTGCACTTGTTCCCTGGGTGTTAGTGGCAAAGAGCAACGCAACCCCACCCTGGATATAGCAGGGTTAAAATGTGAAACAAATATAAAACTTAATTAATATATGTCTAGTGTCATGTAGTGAATACGTTTATAAACTGGAGTCTAAGAGAGAGAGAGAGAGAGAGAGAGAGAGAGAGAGAGAAAGAGAGAGAAAGAGAGAGATGTATATGGAGGTGGATGAAGCTGCATAGAAACAATACTCCAGGAGAGGTTCGGATTTTAAGCTACAACAAATTTGAAAAACAATGTGGCCATTCTAACCTTTGTGTTAATGGTGACACATAGGGCATGTAATGTGTAGGTCAATATTGCTGGTCTCCAGAAGGAAGACTGCTTATTAACAATGACTGCAACGTTTTATTGAAAACATAAGAGAAAAGAGAAACAAGAAATTAGGCAAAAGATTCACATTTGGTTATAAATATTAAAGTTTTGAATTAGGTGTATGTTCATTATTTATTAGCAACAGTACAATTATGCCAATGGAAAATCCAAGCACCAGTAGAAAGACCAACTTTTTGTGTGTGTGTATATATATATATATATATAAAATGTGTGTGCGTGTGTGTGTGTGTCTGTGAGACCAAATGTCCTTGCTTCCTTAATTGCTTATTTACAGAAACATCAGTGTAGTAGTAGGTATACCATTCATTACCTACAGTAATCATTATGTCAGTGTAAATTCCTCACAAGGACAGCGAGACAATCATGTGTGTGAGAATGATTATATTTCATTGTGGGGACCAAATGTCCCAACAAGGATAGAACAATCTGACATTTTTACCGTTGATTGAACTTTTTCAGGTCCCCACAAGATTCACTGATTTTTTTTTTTTACTTAAACAAATTAAAAAAACTGAAGAGTAAAAAGATTTGCCCCAGGTTACTGAGGTTAGGTATGTGCTTAGAAATAGGTGTAGCATTAATTAATTACAGTAATCATTATTAAAACAGGTGGTCTTAACAAAGCTAGTAAGGCATGGTGTGTGTGTGTGTGTGTGTGTGTGTGTGTGTGTGTGTGCGTGCGTGCGTGCGTGCGTGCGTGCGTGCGTGCTTGCGTGTGTGCGTGTGAGTAGGGCTGATTGATCGAGACTGCAGCTGATGGGGCCTAAGGTCACAGGGTTGTCTCTTCGTGTGTCTCAGGCAGGGTTCTGGTGCTGGCTGTCTGCCCCGTCCCTTCATGGTCAAGGCCACTCATTAGACTCAGAGGAGCAGGAGGAAACTGGCTAGACAGGGCCTCACAAAGGGACAGATATTGATCAGGAATCAAACACACTTACACACACACATGCACACACAAACACATGCTGACCCAAAGACAGAAATCTGAATCAAGGGTGTAAATTGGGTGGATGAGGGCTGAATCAGGACAGAAGGGGCTGTTGGATGAAATAAGGCTGTATGTGATCAATACTCCCCAAGATTTTCTCCTTTCAGTTGTAACGCTGAAAGCAATTAAATGAGCCACCAGCTCAGGTGATGATACTGGGCCACATTTCCAAGTATTACGAAACAAACTGTAGACAGATGAAGGATGCCATTATTATTTTTTTTCTCAATCAATAACTTTGATTTTTTTATATATAAAACTGAGGACAAGGTTGTCCTTGGACTGACAGTAGGGTTGAGGGTAGGTCAGATAAAGATGGGAAGTAAGGCACACAGCGTTTATGCTTGTTTATATGTTAACAAACATATCAGCTATAAATACTAAAACACATCAGTGCAGGCTGCCAAAATTCCATTCTGATACATTCAGACATATATGACACTTTTCCAAGCATCAAAAAGCACAGGTTCATGTAAAAATCCATGTTTTGACCTTCAGCATCTGCTTAGACTAAAGCAGTTTTCTTTTGTCAGGCAGAAAGAGCCTTTATCTCAAACCCAGTTTTTCATGGGCATCCAAAACTCTGTTTGTGCAGGCTGAAGTGTTTGGACAATAGGTATTCATTAAACACCAATGTACAGTGTGCAGAGCTGTTTTGTCTTCAGGAGAAGATAACAAAAGAACATGGCATCCTACTTCTGAATATTTTAAGTGAATGGCAATGAACGAATGGGAGTATCTGAAGCTGTCACTACCTTGCTTTATGTTTTTTTAGGGTGAGCGTCTCTCTATTTATTTGTATTAACATAAGTGTTGTTTCAGATTGATATGAATGCCAAAACAGTGATGTCATCAAATGTGAGGTGCTTTTTGTGTCTTGTTTCATACCTCATCTTCACAGACAAATTGATTTGCAAAGGTTCAAGCCTGGCAGTTTGGGCCTCTTTGCATACAGAATGCTCTCTGACACAATAAAAAAGAAGGAAGGAAAAAGAAGGGAGGGAAAAAGAGTCCTCTGGCAGGGCGAGACACCCAACAGGACAGCGGGAACTGGCCGGTTCAAAGTCCACAGTGTGAACCCAGAAGAGCCACTGCCCCCAAGGCCACCACCCCCTCCTTTGCTGGCCCCTCGTCTGGTTTGAAAGGTCAGTGCGTGTCTGGGAACGGAGTCTCAGGATCCCCTTCTTTATTAAAGGTCACTAGTATTCAACAGCATTTAACACACACTGCTGGCCCAGCCAGCCAGAGTGAGGGGGGTCAATGGTAGCTGGAGATTTGCCGATGGGGTTTTGCCAGACTGGGTGCTCCTTTGGTGGATCTAAAATCCTCACTTTGTTGGTTTTATGATGTTCTGGAGTCTAATGTGTGAATCATTGTTTTTTCCATGTTGATACAGACGTATCTCATTCAGCAGGAAAGTGTGGTGTGAGGTATATGTGGTGACTACTGAGATCTAGTCTACTGAGACCAAGTAGTGAGTTGGTATGGACGGTTAAGAGGTATGGGAGTTGACCATTATGGTGTAGTGGTAGACCATAGTGTGACATTGTAAATAGAATAATGGCAAGGTTTCCCACATCTAGTCCGTCTAGCCCAATAGATTTATGCACGGTGGTCAGCTGGAGCAATAGCGACCAGGCTGGGCCAAGCTCCCTCACAGTGAGGGGGAGACAGGGGCAGGGACCCTCTTATTCTCATGTTAAACACTTTTCACATTAGGCTCCCCTATTCTGCAAGTCCTCATTAGGTATGCTTGTTTCAGAGCTGCCTCTGTTTCATCAAGCGCCTATATTATTACAATAATCATCACTGCTACCTCAATCATGTTTGCAGTAATTTCATAAATCAAGAGTCCTTTAGTGGGCCCACAGAGCTGCTGATTCACTCAGGCCATTTGCTCCCAGTTAGCAGAAGGTGAGCCAACTGGGAAAGGATGATTGGCCCTGTCTTTTTATCTCTGAAGAAGAATGAAAAAAAAACTGTGTGGCAGGTGACAGCGGAAAATTATCAGCAGAAAATACAAGGTCGAATAGCCATAATTACAAACCTCAACTGTGCTTTTCAGCATTGATGTCAAAAATGAGCAGAAAGCCACGTCTTGATTGGAATCCAAAGTAAGACAAGTAAAGAGTGTTAGAAAATCACACCCACTTTTGCTAGCAAGGATTTCTGTCAAATCTAGACTGCAAACTTGTCATAGAGCTGCACCTGGATTTAATGGATTTAATGGGGCCTTCTTTATAGTTGTCCTATAATCCATGGGGCATGATTTCAGAACATTTTATGAGGAACATGAATAAGCTAACCAGAAATAAAGTTATAAAGTTTATAAAGTTTATATTATAAAATAGATGTTATTCTGCATTTAGTGACATTATAAATGAGTCGCATAGGATTTTTCACTTCATATTCTGCTTTGTCCTAAAACTGGCCACCTATATAAACCATTGTAAAAGTTTTTTTTATCCAAGTAGACAGCATTGATGAGTTACAGTCCATTAGCTTCTAAGTCAAAGCTGAAGGACATTTAAGATATCATTTTGGGTCCCTACTCAGGGACCTGTCAAGGGATGAGAGACAGCACTGTGTTGGTGTGCATATTTGCAGTGGCAGATGGCTCTAAATTGAATTAAATTGCAGTGTTAATAAAAAAAGAACGTTCCCCTGCGTCCTTGGGAGACAAACAGTAAGTTTGAACAATGTGAAGAATTCCGCTTTAACATTCCACCTTAAGATGAAGACTGCGTAAAGATATTGTTGTGTGTGACCTCGTCTAGGTCTGCCTTTCTATCAGTTGGCCTCCATCTCAAGAACCCAAGCTAGTGGCATCAGGAGGGTTTTTTCCCCCTTAAAAAAACGTCTTCCCTAGAATGTCTGTGCATGCATGATTGTGTATAAGGGTGCGCCTGGTGTGTGTCTGTAAGCGTGTCTGTGTCCATGCGATTGGGTGGTTGGGTGTGTCTGGGTCTCACCCTGGGTCATGATGAAGTGTCTGGTCTCTCAGGCTGCATCTGTATGTCAGTCTGGTTTTGGAAAGGGGGTTATTTCCATCTCTGTCTTGGCCCAAAGAGAGTGCACTGGGCCCAGCCAGGTCAACACATCCTCCCCCACTGGCTCACACCACACAATCTAACCACAAATTATAACACCTTACCCATCATGCACCACCATAACTGTGTCCACAGTGCTGATAGGCAGTCATGTAGAGTGGGCCAATTGGTTGTGAGGGTTATGAAAGGCATATTTACACCTAATCCTCAAACACAAACTAACATCTCCCAGTACTCAACATACCCCCCCCCCCAATTCTCACTCCCAACCGACGCCCCAGCCCCCTTTCCAATTCTACTAAGGATTATTTTGTATAATGATGAATAATTTATGAAAATCTTCCCCCTGGCTCTCAACAGCGCCTCTCAATTGGCCTTGGCATTAAGCCATTCATTCCTCTGTCTGGGATGGGAGTCACTCATAAGCAACCGCATAATAAAATCTCATTTTGCCTCCTAAAAGCAAATGATGCCATGACTTCAAATCTTATGAATAATTTCTATATCTAAATATGAAAATGCTCCCTATTTTGTGAGCTCAAAACCAGAAATGTGTAAGTGGAACAATCACTTTTCTGAAAGTGACTTCAGTATACTTCTGACTTAATATTCCTGTATGGAAAAGCTAATCCTCTCGTTTGTAACATCAATTTAAAACTGCTTGTTATTCTATTTTAATTAATAAGAATACAAGTGCAAGTGCAAAACATTGGTGCCATGTTAACACAAAAGTGTTAACTAGCAACAAGAGAGTCTCTGTCTGAAAAAGAACTGCGGTATACTTATCTACAGTAGGTCTAGAACACCAGAGACAAGACTAAGACCAGAGCAAGACATGAGTGAGAGACTTGAGACAGCAGTGTGATGTATGTGTCACAGGGAAGGAACTGAAGAAGAAAGAAGCAAAGCCCTTTCTGACTGCAGGGAACTTTGATGGTGGAAATCAATAGATACTCAGAACACAGTGGTATAACCTTGTCAGGGCCAACCAAAGAAATACCAGCTAAAAAAAGTATAAAGTGAAAAGAAGGAGTAAGAGCAATAGGCAGACACAAGGAGAGAGAAGCAGTGGTGGAAGAGTAGTCATGTGGCCACCCACAACAGCTTCAGTATATGAGTGGTCAGTGATCATGACCTTACAGGCCTTTTAAAAGCCCTCAACTGAATGGACTCATATGAGAATAATCAGCACAGAGCAGCCTGCTGATCCCATAACATAGCAGTTGTTTCCACAAACAGACATGTGTATGGTGCCAGCAGTATCCAGGCAGTACATGACACACACGTGAACGTGGACAGGTAATAAAATCAACAAAAATGGCAAATCCCACATTGTAGGTCATTCTATATAGTACATCCTAACACTGAATCAAAAATTCACTCAGTTCTTCCTTCCTAATCAATTTGGTGAAGAACTGGCCTTACATCCACTGCATAAAGTAAGTTTGTCAATGAAAAAGTAAATTTTCCAAGCCACATAGAGCCATCTGCCATTCATCATTCCCAGCATTGTTAGAAAAATGTAGTGTTGTAGTATCTTGGTCTCAAGACTGGACTCGAGACCATAAATGAACTGTCTCGAACTTCTGACGGTCATGTCTCTGGAAAGCTTGCCCCTAAATTGTTGTGGAAACCAGCCAAGTCCAATGCATCTGCCTGAGGTAACTTTAATTATAAACTAAGCTTTGTTCTCTACTGTTACTGAATATGAACAATCCACTAAAACAGAATAAAACAGTCCTTTCTCTACATGCCAAAAAAAGCTGTACTCAGACTGAATAACAGAGAAACAAGTTACTGCTCTTCTCATTTAGTATCCAAACAATGAACACATTTTATTTTGAATTATATGACATTAAGACTTTGTATGTCGACAAAATTGGAACAGTTATAATGTAATCACATTAAATAATAAAACTGATCACATATTTGTTGTTGCCTGTATTCAGTTGACTTTATGTGGTAGCTTCTGATTAAGTTTGCATGAAGAAGGGAAAAATAATAATCACTATCATCACGACTATAAAATAATAATATTTAATAATATTTTAGACTATTATAAATATAAGACAAAATAATATATATAATATTATATGGAAATACATAATAAATACTATTATTTATTAATATTTGACATTATATTATATTATTTAAACAATGTAAACTAATTAAATTATACTTTTTATTCTTGAATGATTAAAAAATCTTAATCTGGTCCTGGTCTCGACTAAGCCACTATCGGACTTGGTCTTGACTTGGACTCAGTTTTTCCTGGTCTTGTTCTTGACTTCATATTGATAAGTCTCTGTCTTGACTTCATCATAATTTGTTTAAATGTGTGTTTTGGAGGTTGGTGAAGATGGCTAGGCAGATAAAGTATACTTCCAGGAAAAAATTACTCTGCCTGTGAGCTCAACATAAATGAACAGCAGCTAAGCCTAAGCCTTAATTTTAAGTGTTATGTATAAACTTTATGTTAACCACTGAGTGAGTGTGCTGTGTTCTATTTACTGAGACACCATGGACCATTTCAAAAGTAAATTGAGTCTATAACAATATTTCCAGATATTAAATTCAACAAGCAAATTAATTAATGCATTCCCATACCTGCATAATTACATTTCCAGCATTTAGCAGACACATCCAGATTGACTTACAACTCATACTGTCTTACAGTCCAAGCAATTGTGGGTTAAGGGTCTTGCTAAAGGACCCAACTGTGGCAACTTGGCAGAAGTGGGATTGGAACCCTGGACCGTCTGGTCCAGAGCCCAGTACCTTAACCGCTAGGATACCACAGTCCTTTAACTCAACCCAGGGTAGCAGAACAAGCAAAGTGATGCCACTAAATTAAAAACATTATTTTTAGTTTACTATTAGATCAGTTTCACTGAAATGATTAAACACATATAATGCTGTACAAAAAAGCAAGTTATTTAGGTATAGTCCATACTTACCTCTAACATACAGACATATGTGATAAAACCCTCATAGCAAAGAGTACAGCATTGGAATACATGACAGGCATCTAAGTCAAATCCATATTTTCCATATGATAATAAGGAACAAGCTGAACATGGCCTTCAGAAGGCATGTCAACATGCACCAGTTTGAAGACACTGTAGCATCTTACGGCATGACTCTCACCTACTTACACATGCACATACACACATGCTCACTCACACATACACTCACACTGGCACACATAATGGGACACTTCAGAAGTGCCGGCTGACCTAATGCATGTTGGAATAGGGGACCAAGTCGTAGTACATAAAGGAAACCAACAAAATGGCAGACAGAACAAGTAAACCCCACAGAGGCATTTTGTGACATTCGCCTTTCTGTTGTCTTTTCTGCTTGCAGATCAACAGTGATATGTAAATAGACAGCCTGACAGTGTGGAAATGAAAGGCTAAAATTCTCTTTTATTTTATGTTGCATAGAGGTTGGTGTGTGTGTGTGTGTGTGTGTGTGTGTGTGTGTGTGTGTGTGTGTGTGTGTGTGTGTGTGTGTGTGTG
>JAYJMA010000036.1:1200103-1217813 GCA_036873895.1 Parotocinclus cabessadecuia | reverse complement strand
TGATACAATGTAAAGTAGTCAGTCTTCAGCTTATATAACAGTGTAAATTTGCTGCGCCCTCAAAATAACCTTAAATAATACAGTCATTAATGTCTAAACCGCTGGCAAAGAACTCCTTGAGGATCTGAAAAAATACTGTTATTCTGCATAAAAATGGCATTGGGTATAAGAAGACTGCCAACACCCTGAAAGCAAGCTGCAGCATGGTGGCCAAGACCATAGAGTGGTTTAACAGGACAGGTTCCACTCAAAACAGGTCGTCGCCATGGTCGACCAAAGAAGTTTAGTGCATGTGTTCAGTGTCATATCCAGAAGTTATTGATTAAAAATAGACATAACAATGATGCCAGCATTGCTGCAAGGGTTAAAAGGTTAGGGATTCAACCTGTCAGTGATCTGACCATACGCTGCACACTGTATCAAATTGATCTGTGTGGCTGTTGTCCCAGAAGGAAGCCTCTTCTAAGGATGCTGTACAAGAAATCCTGCAAACAGTTTGCTGAAGACAAGCAGACGAAGAACATGATTTACTGGAACCATGTCCTGTGGTTTGAAGAGACTAAGAAAAACCTATTTGGTTCAGATGGTGTCGAGCGTGTGTGGAGGCAACCAGGTGAGGAGTACAAAGTACAAAAACTGTACAAAGTGTGTCTTGCCTACAGTCAAGCCTGGTGCTGGGAATGTTTAGGGCTGCCCGAGTACTGCCGGCTGTCAGGAACTACAGTTCATTGAAGGAACAATGAATGCCAACATGTACTATAACATACTGAAGCATAGCATGATCCTCTCTCATCAGAATCGTGGCAGCAGAGCAGTATTTCAATATGATAACAACCGCAGACAAGCCTTGATAAAGAAACTGAAGGTAAAAGTGCAGGACTGGCCAAGCATGTCTCCTGATTTAAACCCTATTAAGCATATGTGCAGCATTCTCAAATGCAAGGTGGAGAAGCAAAAGGTATCAAACATTCACCAGCTCATCATGGAGGATTGATAAAGGATTGTAAAGCTCTAGTGAACAGCATGCACAAGAGAGTTAAGGCAGCAAATCTGCACAGTTATACAAGCCGTCGTCTTGACTACTTTACATTGTATCAAAGTGTCATATATTCAGTGTTGTCCCTACTGTACCTTGTAAACCATAGTGATCCGACAGTATAAAATTCAACGAACTGTAACTGAACTGTAGTAAGTATTGTTTTGGAAGGGTGACGAAAATCAGTTCAATTTAGTTACAGCTCAACTCAATATTTTGCCAACAGCATTTCTGGAATGGTGATTCACATGACATGGCAACTCAGGGCATTGGTTTGAATTACATTCACAAGAATTAATCTCAAATTAACCAAGCATATCAGTGCCTTGGGCCTGTACTTTCTCATGAACAATGTACCATTGTGCAAACCCCAGTGAAATGAAATGAAGATCTAATGCTAAATCTAATGCATTTTGAATAATATGTGCAGCTGCACATGTAAGTGTGAATAAAAACAGACAAAGTGCACATTTCATCATGGCTTCCTCCTTCTAAATATTAATAGGGTTAATTCCACAGACCCACATTATTGTTACCAAGCTTTTGGTGGGACATCGTGGGGCCAAAAGAATTAAATTAGTGCATGAATGCAAAAGATTTTGGGCATGTGAAATATGCAAAATGAAGATTGTTGTTAAAGTATATTGCAGATTGCAATTATTTAAAATGCAGAGTGAACGTGAATGTGAGAGTGAACACAGTTCTTAAATAAGAGTGCATCCATTAGCAATGCATGCATCAATGTCCATTTCATACACTCCATGGTAAATGTCCAGCAGACCAAAGCATACTGACTTAAACTCAGTGGAAAGTGTCCATTAATATGCATTTACTTTGCGTTCTTGGCCCATAAACCCTCTAAAGCCACAAAATGAATAGAAGTCAGAAAATGTGGTGGCTGAAGTAAAGTGGGATTGTTTCAGGTAATGCAGTGAAGGCTTGAGACTTTGATGCCTTGCCCACATTAACACAGAGACATTCAGATACTGCATTTTTGCAACATTTTTCCACAAATAATTATATATTATATATAACCCTTAGTACACCAGTGGATTAACCCTTTTTTTGCTCTACAGTTTCAATATACTATTAAATAAATTACATGATGTACTGTATGTGCGGCACTCTGGTAAAAGTAGGTGCTTTTCACAAGGGCCACAGCCAGTTGAAGCAAAAAATGTATACCCATTCATAAGTGAGACCTACAAAAAAAATTTTGATACTTATAAAAAAAACACAAATACTCTTCTACTTCAACTGGCCACAGCTCAACACCTGCCCTGACAAGAAGTGCCTCTAATATATTAAAGTGAAAGTGTCCCCTGCATTCAATTAATGAATGAATAAAAAAGACACAATGTTCATTTCCTAAAAATTACACTGATATTCCAACCAAAATGTTCCTTTTAAACCATGCATTTGAGAAGTATCTATTCAGAAAATCCAGAAAAGCACAGAAAATTTACCCAGTTCGCCATTTGTTTTGAAAAACTTGGAGAAGCGCTAAAAGCAATCCAGGTGGAGCTTAATCCCTCAAAATTTACCTTTCAATGCCATATATCTAAATATGGTATGGTAAGTTATGCATGCTGATTTAATCAACTTCATCCAAACAGCCTATCCAAAGATGGCATGTAGATCTCTGAAGTTTAAAAAGTTGGTAAATTTTCATCCAATTCTCAAAAATATTTCAGTTTCATAAAGCTGTCAGTCTCTACTTTATATTATTCAGTATTAAGTCAATTTAGATTTTTGTGTTAAGAAACTGTTTTTGCCAAAGCTGTTCACATTTTCTGGTGGGGCCATGGCTCATTGGTTAGTGCCATCACTTCAGAGCAATAGGGTGCATGGTTCTATCCCAGGTGGAGGAGGAGAGTCTTTTCTGTGTGGAGTCTAAATGGCTTTACTCTGGATACTCAGTTCCAATGTCTGTGTGGTTTAATTCTGAGTACTCCAATTTCTTCCCACAATCCAAAGAGATATGTTGATTGATTATGCTAAATTGTCCCCACCCTGAGTGTGTATATATAGATACAAGAAAATGTATGTGAACCCTTAGGATTACTTAGATTCATGCATAAATTGGTAATTAAGTTTTTCTGATCTTCATATAAGTCACAACAATAGGCATACATAGTATGCTAAATCAAATACCACACAGAAAATATGTTTTCTTGTTTTTATTGAACCAGTTAATTTTATTTCTCGTTAATGTACACTCAGCATCCAACCTTGACAGAAAAACCAGACATGTAGACATTTTTGCAAATGTATTAAAAATGAAAAACTGAAATATCACATGGTCATAAGTATTCAGACCCTTTACTCAGTATTTAGTAGAAGCACCCTTTTGAGCTAGTACAGCCATTCCCAGTCTTCTTGGCAACAAGTTTTCAAACCTTGATTTGGAGATTCTCTGCCATTATTCCTTGCAGATCCTCTCCAGTTCCATCATGTTGGATGGTGAACGTTTGTAGACAGCTATTTTCATGTCCCTCCAGAGATGCTCAGTTGGATTTAGGTCATATCTTGTTGGAAGTCTGAGGTTCATTCATCTTTCATTCAATTGCAACCAGTCGTCCGGTCCCTGCAACTGAAAAACACCCCTATAACATGATGCTGCCATCAACATGTTTCACTGTTGGCATTGCATAGGACAGGTAATGAGCAAGAATGAATGCCAAAAAGTTCAATCTTCAATCAAGTTCAATATTATTTTTTATAGTCTGGGAGTCTTTCATGTGGTTTTTGGCAAACTCTATGTGGGCTTTTATATGTTTTGCACTGAAAAGAGGCTTCTGTCGGCCACTCCACAGTGATAGTTCATTTTGACTTTCTCCCATCTGAATACGTATGACCATGTGATATTTCAGTTTTTATTTTTAAATAAATTTACAAACATTTGTACGTCTGTTTTTTTCTCTCAAGATGGGATGCTGAATGTATATTAGTGAAAAGCTAAATTAACTACTTTTATTTTAGCAAATGGCTGCAATTAAACAAAATACTTTCTGTATCCACTGTATATGGGGTCTGCCCACTGTCAGACCCTATGACAGTGCAGTAGGTTATGTATTTCTCCTGGTGCACAACAATGCTACATCTCATATGGCGAGAAGATGCAGGCAGTACTTGGAGGATGAAGAAACACCTCTGGAACATTGTGTTTTAATCCTGCCAGGTTGCACTTCAGAGTGTCCAGCATGTTAGTGATGCCCTGGTTCAGATCTGTGAGGAGATTCCTCAGGACATGATCCGTCATCTCATTAGTACCGGTAGTATGCCCTGACATTGTAAGACATACATACATGCACATGGAGGCCATATACACTACTGAGTACCATTTTGAGTGCTGCAATGGAATTTCAACTGAATGAACTAGCCTGCTGCATCAGTTTTTTAACTTTGATTTTTAGTCTTTGAATTCTACCCTCTGTAGGGTGGTGGCACAAAGGCTTTGTGGTCAGCACCGCTGTGCTGTCTCACAGCAAGATGGTTCTTTGCTCGATGCTAGGGTATATATATATATATAGAGAGAGATATGATTCGTCTAAAGATAACATTCTGTGTCACATGGTCACTGGTAGCAACAATAAATAAAGCAAATAAACACAAAAAAAACTTGTATTTAATAAAACAATTTCTTTTCCATCAAACAATGTGACATCCTTTAATTCCTAACACATTATCCAATCCATACCAGGAAATATATTCTGCATTATCTTTTCTTTATTGAGATGTGTTTTCAAAGTGTTCCTCTATTTTTCTTCATACATGTATATATAAATGATTTATACTAATTAGTAAAAGGCAAGGTCTTAGTTAGTAGTTTAGTCTGTCTGATAAGTTTTGTCGTGTGTAAAGTAAGGCTGTGACCATGAAGAGGTTAACCTAAGACGGCTTTTGACTTTTTTGTATCAACACCTCTGGGCCCATTCTAACAAATAAGCGTCCTCTCCTTAAATGCCTGGAGCATTCTGGATATAAAACACTCAAAAAGAGAAAACAACTAGCCCACTTTATGTGGATATGGGGTCATTTTATAACTGTGACAAATGTGTCCTGCTACTCACATAAACAGAGAGTACAATGCCAATAAACATCAAGAGAGCCCTGTGAATCAATCTGTTAATTTATTTCACATAGAGGAATATACCACAAGTTTCTTTTATGTCTATATGGTTGTCTGGAACTTTTTTGTTGTTTCTTTGTTTAAACAAGGTAAAAATGCTGGATGGAGAAATAGAACTGTGCTGAATGCTAATGGATGAATAGGTGTTTCGTGTCTCACCAAGCTGACAAAACACAATAATTTCTCTATAACATGCAGATATTTTATTGTTTGTGGTCAGTGCTGAATGTAAACAACCCCACTTGTTGGTGTGATTTACATAGGCCTGGATTTGGATGAGAATTAAATAAAACATAACAAGGCAGTCCTAAACCACTGATGAGGTCATGGCTCTGGCAACTCAACAAATCTTATTAAGAACGCAATTGACTGTAACTTTGAGGCATATACAATAACACACTTATGCGTGTATCAAACATGAATGTCTGTCATAACAGTTGCATTTAAGATGCATCAAGTCTACCTAAAAAGCTGCACTGTAGTTGCAATGCAGTAAATTTGCATTACTGGATACTTTTGCAGTTTGCTTTGGCAGACATGACAGCCAAACTGCATTTTAAATATAATAATAATAAGAATGTTGCAAGTATCACACCCTTAATCACAATTAATTCTAAGATGCAGCTGTGGTTACTGTCTCATTAGAGCACTTTGTGTGTGTGTGTGTGTGTGTGTGTGTGTGTGTGTGTGTGTGTGTGTGTGTGTGTGTGTGTGTGTGTGTGTGTGTGTGACATTAGCTTTTCAATTTCACAGAAATCTTTCACATTTCATAATTTGAATTTTTTTATTAATTGTTTTCAATAAAGGGACAAAATCGGTGTGTGAACAGGATAATGCAGACAACTGCCAGAAAACACTGACAGTGGTTTCTCCAATAAAACTCAACATAGACCAAAAACAAATTCAACAAAAAAGCAAAAGTTGAAATGACCTTTGGTCATTTTCAAGGAAAAACAAAATAATAACAAAACATTTAAAAAAGAAAACAAAAAGATTCATTCCATGTCTCTGTTTTGAACAGAGCATTTAAGTAATAATAAATAGTGACTCCCATTGTAAAAGATAAAGTTCAAGTTCAAGTTACAACAACAGCTTTCAGAACAGGAATAGAAAAGGCTGATAATAAAATATTTCGCATTGCCATATACAAAAAAAGTATGAACTCAAGCGGGATTTTTCATTAGTTCTAGTTCATTTTTAAATATGCTTTGCATACGAAAGTCACCCCAATCTA
The DNA here is from genome assembly GCA_036873895.1 of Parotocinclus cabessadecuia. Lineage (NCBI taxonomy): Eukaryota > Metazoa > Chordata > Actinopteri > Siluriformes > Loricariidae > Parotocinclus > Parotocinclus cabessadecuia. Next base: position 1,211,411 of record JAYJMA010000036.1, on the reverse strand, counting down.
AATATAAAGCACCATAGTATTTGGCAATGAAACAAAACCTGCAAAACATTGATCATTTTAATTAATTTATTTGAAGAATGTTCATTTCTGTACTGATATTTACTGCATATGACATTTGTTCTCTTTAAGATACTGGAATGTAGACAGGTGAGATAGGGTGAGAGATGACTGAAGCACACTACAAAAGAACCCAACATCAGCTTGCATTACTGCATACAAGAATGGCAGCAGAAGAGGAGAGTCTAAAAAAGAATGAAAAAAAGATATGTACAACCACCTGTTTTAGCTAGTATGGACATTCTCAAAAGACTCCTTAGGGAAACCATTAGATGGCCTCCTTTATACAATGCCACATACTTTAGGTTTTTTTATTGTTTTTTTTTTTAATTATTTAAGTTTTTAAACATACAAATAATTCGTACTATATTATCCTGCCAAATTAAAAAAATATACCGTGGCAGCTTGTTGTTTTTTCCACTACCAAAAAAGGTACAATAATACCTTTCGAGAGAACAAGCAACAGTTAAAAATACAAGCCTCAATATAAATACTATAGTGCCTACACTAGGTGAACATTTAATTCAAATACCATTCTAGAAATACAAAAAGAAATTAGGTCATAAATGTGTTTTAGCATAGGAATTGACCATGAGTGTGCATTTTCCTATATTTAAGTTCTCTATTATATATTTATATATCATCTTAAACCTTTCCCAAATGCAAATTATGTTTTGACCTGAAGAGCTGTGAAGAGCCACTGTGGAGAGAAAAGGAAAAGAAAATCAAAAGAAAATCACATATTTTTTCCCATTCTATATATATTCTGATCAATTCTTGAACACCACCAGGACAAAGAGGAAAGAGAAACGTCAAACTTAAATACAGTTCCCCTTAAAAAATGTTTTAAATGATTTATATTCATATTTCAAAAATGTCTTTTGTACAAAAATGTTCTTGCAGTGAAAGCAGCAAGTTTCCATCGTCCATTGTTTGACAGGAGGACTATTCCCCAATGTTTGAATATTATATTGGAGCTTTCAGTGAGAGGAAGCAGGACAGGGAAAGGAGTTGGCTTGTTCAACAATGAAATTTTTAATTATACATGTATTTTGAACTATAGGAAGTTTTCCCTCATGTGAACACCTGTAAACCGGGAAACTTTAACAGTGCATTTTTCTGTATAAGCAAGCAGTCCTACTATAGAGTCAACCGCTGTACCACCAATTAGAGTGTCAGACACAAAGTACAGGAGAAGAGTGTCAACAGCTTAACACTGACAACATGGATGTCAAAGATGGGTGGATGTTTAACTAACCACAGGTGAAAAAAACAGTCTCCCCAAACCTATTACACACAAAAGTCACCAGTCCTGATCATACCCTTTGAATATGAGTTTGACTTTAATTTAGGGAACATGAACTCCAAATAAGTACTCCAGTTATTACTAGATAAATTAGCTTGAGCAAGTCGTTGGCATGCTTATAGGCAAGTCGTAGTTAACCACCACTGAAAATGTTGACATGTAGTATTCAAAAGTACTTTTCAAAAACTCTACATGACTATCTTATAGGCTGCAAAATGTATCTAAGCAGAGGATGTGCATACAATCCGATGCACACTATGCTACTGAGAACAGAGTTTTCACAGACCACAGGGGAGCTTATGGCTCTGGATTAAAAACCTGTACCACTGAGGACAGTACCATTAACTGGAGAGTAAACATGGCAGAATCCCACACAATACTGGATGTACCGTGGACAAAAACAAATACTATAATATAAGGGTGCATGTGTCAAATAGGTAGCTCATGATGATTAACTACAAATTAGCTTTTAGCTTTTTGATTATCATCATTTCTTTGCCGACAGTGTCAACATCAGGTATTTGATGCAAGAACCTCAAATGAAATAAATCCATTTTCAGTATCTGGCTTAGATTATATACTGAGAGCAGATAAAAAGGTTAACCAATGCAGTTTCAATATCCAAGGCACTCTTTCATTTTTGTTTGTTTTACCAAATGATAGTACAAATTTAAATCTTGACCACTTCTTGTTTTTTTAAAGAAATTCAAAGGCTGTCAAAAATTTATATTCCGTAATAGGGGCCAATTATTTTTTTAACCCTATGTGGACAGCAAATCTTTTTAAAAGATTAATTTAAGTGCGATTCCCAGCTCCTCCAAAGAGGGTTTAAGTAATAGACAGTTGTCCTCCATGTTACAACTTAAAACTGTACATGATATGTTTTACAGAATGTATGCAGCATGGTTGCTTTTTTTCTCTTCTCATTTTTTGAATAAAAAACAGAACAAGAAAACAGCAACACATTTACTCAACAACTAACCACCCAGGGGCAATTCTTTTTAAAATAGCCAAAACATATCATGCATGCTGTCTAATTATTAAAAAACTGAAAAGAAGCAAAAAAATACACATGTAAATTATTGCACAAGAGAAAGGCTCGAAGTTTGCGTCAATGCAATTGTATTGCCCCGATACAGAACATGCATTCAACGGTAAATGAAGAAGGGTGTGCTGTAGGCGCCAAGCAAGTTGTCTTAGCCTCCACTGGACTAGCCAAACAGGGAAAATCTACAAAGATTGGACTTGAGGAGGTTTGCTGCAAGTGTGCCCCCGCTTTTCATCACTACTCAGTTTTAATTTCATTGTTCAAGGCGCGATCACTGTGCCATTTTTTCATGTGTTTCTCCAGGGTGCTGTACACACTGAAAGGCATTTGACAGATTTCACATTTGTAAACGTCCTTTCCCACCTGGCCATGTGTTTTCATGTGTCGTGTTAGCTTGCTGCTTTGGGCACAGGCATAGTTGCAAAGTTCACACTTGTAAGGCCGCTCGCCCGTGTGACTGCGCCGATGCACTGTCAAGTTGCTGCAGTTTTTAAACACTTTGCCACAATATTCACAAGTATCACTGCGCCTGCCATCTTTTGAGCTAGGCCGGCCAGGACCGAGGTGCGGCGTGCTTCCCCCGCTGCCTGTCCCACTGCGGCCAGAGATGCCACCATCCAGTTCCCCTGGCGGTGTAGAGAAACGCAGGCTGCCATTCTCTGAGGAGTGCTCTGAAGATGAGGCGAAAGGCGATTGTCTGGAGTCCCCAAAATTCAGAAAGGGGTCCTTGAGCTGTCGGGAGGCAGCATAGCCAGCAAGCCACTGGGAATAAACATTGTCAGTGTTGGGGATGGTTGGTGTGGGGAGGTCAAAGTCCTTCTCCAGCTTGATGCGTTTGGAAAGGGGGCTGAGGGAGCTAGGGCTGCCCAAGAGTAGCTTCTTGGATAGACCCACAGAGGCTGATTCACTGGGAGAAGAGCCCCGACCATTGACAGCCGAGCCTTCTTGCACACGGTCCGATTCCAGCGCTGAGTCGTCATCACACATGTCTCTGTGTGCGTTGCTGTCAGAGTTCAGCACTCCTCGCTTGTGTTGGTGAAACGCCTCGCTGTAGTGCTGCATGCTAGCTGCTAGACCCATGCCCTGCATTACCTCAGGAAGAGACCGCGGGATGCCATCCTCAGCCACACCTACCCGCCCACCATTGTTCTCATGGTGTCGCGCAGCCTCCAAATTCAAGCCAAAATGGAAATTGTTACGACCCCGTTCTCGCTCCAATTCCTCTTCTTCCTCTCCTTCCTCCTCCTCCTCTTCTTCCTCTTCTTCCTCCTCCTCTTCCTCCTCCTCTTCTTCCTCTTCCTCTCCATTCTCTGGAATCATGCGATCATTCTCACTTTTAAACTTAGCAACCACCGATTTGAGTGCATTACTGGCACTACCCACCAGATCGCTAGTCCCTGGCTCAGGGGAACTTGCTGTGGAGAGGCCATCATCAGACTTGACTGTCGTGGGCGAAGATTTGTGCATGTGAGTCTTCATATGGCGTTTTAGTTTGCTGGCCTGGGTGCAGGCATGGTCACAGAGGTGGCACTTGTAAGGTTTCTCTCCCGTGTGACTACGCCGATGCACAATCAAATTACTCTGGAACTTGAAAGTCTTTCCACAGAACTCGCAAGCCTTTGTCTTCATAGGTGTGTTTGGCTGCTGTGGCAGTGGAGTTGGCGTCGACTGGGAGCCAGAGGGGGACTGTATGGAAGGAAGGGGAGGGGTGGGCAGAAAGGGTGGCTTGCCTCCTGACTGGAATGGTTGCAGAAGCCTTTGCATGGGGCTGGGCCGATTAGGTGAAAGGGGAGGTGTCGACCCTGAGGTGTTGCCAGCCAGCTCCCTGAGCCTGCGAGAAAAGTCCATAGCTGGGGGGTCTAGGGGCATGGGGTTGAGGCGCAGCACCCTGTCAAAGGCACTCGAGTGGTGGGTGGCAAGGGCCAACTCCTCCGGACTCAGGTGCTCCATGCGATGTGGATCCAGATGATGGCGGGGTGGTGGGCTAAAGAGCGGAGGGGTTGGGGGGAAACGACCCTCCCGGAGAGGAGGTCCATCGCGCCCAGAATTGGGTATCCGGAGCAAGTTGAAGGGACTGCCCTCAGGCAGGTGAATGCCATGTAAGGGTGGTTGGGAGGCATGGTCAACACCCATCCCAGATGGGGCACCCACTCGAGGTGTCAGGGGACTCCCACGCTCACTCTCCAGGTAAATGCGGAAGCCATGTGTGTTCTGGGCATGCTGAAGCAGGAACCAGGCACTGTTGAATGGCTGCTTGCAGGTTGTGCAGGTGTAGCTGCTGGGCTCATCTTTACCTGTAAGAAACAACAGAAAAATGTCAGTTAGTTTGAATATAAGAAATATATCCAGTACAATAACCCAATGTGAACAATGAAGAAAACATGAAAATGAAAAGACCTGAAAGCAAAATGTATGCAGGCTGCTAAAATAATTAGACAATCATAGGTTTAAAAAGTGCAGAGAATGTTCATAAATGTTGTAGCTGTGTATACTCCCTCTGCTTAAAACATCATCCCACCAGCCTTTTCTAAGAAGACAGAGGCCATGCCAATTTGAACTTAATCATTCATGAGCTCTTCCTTTCTACAGTCTAGGCTTCAGGACCAGCCCAGCCCCAGGCTAAGGTCCACACCCAAGCCTAGCCGCCTGCACAAAGTCCCCCCACAGCAGTGGCTCCACCACCTAAAGTTTCCCGTAGCAGTAAACGTGACTCTTATTAAAAACATGCTCCCAAACAGCACCACAGGCCAAGGTCCCATGGAATCTAGTTATTTAGAAGGCACAAATACAAAGTGCAGCTGAAGGCTCTTCCATAAGAGTTAGTGTGGTCTTAAAACACAGTGGGGAATCCAAGCCTGCCTACGCCTGCTCAGGCTGACACTTTGCACAGACATTTCTACTCACAGTGCTGCTCAGCACCCGAGCTGCAAAAGCAAACAATACCACCTTCTCAGCTTAGTTCAGTCTTTCATTCATGTACAGAAATAGGCAGGCATGAGGCACAAACACAATACGAAAACATTACAGTAGTGTAGGGAACAGCATGTTAACGGCTTTGACACATCTCACTACTGCCCATGAACCAAAACTGAACCAGCTCTCTTTTAGTATTCGGGACTAGAAATAAGTACTTTTAAATTCCTTTTGCACTGCATTTGGCATATATTTACAATCTAGCATGTCTGACCTAAACTATATCGAGCATTTATGGGGGCTCTGTTTTCAGAGTTTGTTTATTTAATGTTACATCAGCATCAATACCTATTCATGATGGGAGCCTGGTTAAAACAGGCTCAAAGTTAGTCAAACACATTCACACTAGGGCAAATTTAGCTTGACAAATTAACCTGACACTTGTCTTTATAATGTGGAAGGAAACTGCAGTGCCTGGAGAAAATGCATACTCCCAGTGAGAACATACACAAGTAGAGTCTGAGTCCAAAGGGATCTGTGGAGCTGTATGGCAAACACACTAACCGCTTGTGCCACCATGTTGCCCAGTTCTCATGATAGAGTAAGCCAAGCATTCGTTAACATTACAAGATGTTGTGTGGAATATTGTTAAATCATGCTGAGTTAACATGGACCACCAGATTTAGCACAAACGAGTGGAGCCCATGTCAGTTCAAGTGCTGCTACCATTACAACAAAAGAAGAGGAATATATTAAAAACTGATACATTGTTACTAACTTTTTGCAATGGCTCAGCATAAGAGTTAAAATAAAACATTGTATCATGTTCAAGAAAATTATGTAAAACAAAACATTTACACTAGTGGATCAACTATACAGCGAACAGTATGTTCATCACATAGATGCATGGACACTTAAAAGGCAAGAGTAAAAGAAAAGAAAAACATTTTTTTTCATACACACAACTTCACAAATTATTTATACTAAATAATTCTGAAATATTTTAGGTTATGTCAAACAAACATTATTTAGAGCAGGAAAACAGGCATTATTTTACATTGCTCATTAAGGGCTAAATAGGGGCTATTTTATTGTGAGCAATATAGTTACTGTGCATGCATAAATATAAGACAACACATTTTAGAGTGTATGCAATTTCTCAAATAGCAGAGAACTGGATATTTATCAGTGTAATGAGGGGCAGTGTAATTCAGAAGTGCTAAAAACAGCACCTCATCTTCCTCATTCACATCTATCCATCGTTCTCCCGATGCAGGGTCATTTAGTCAGGGGAACAAACTCTATCCACATAACGGGAAAACATATTACCAGCAACAAAGAGGGATAAATGGACATGGGAGATAGACTGAATTCTCCTCCTAAGCCAGAGGTCTTTAAACTGCTATCATACGCTGTCCATCCCATGAGAGAGAATGAGAGAGTGCGGTCCAAAGCACAGAAGATGTAGGGAAAGAGAGGTGCGAGATGGAGCCGAACAGGCAGCGTGCCCTCTTTCATCTTATCCTTTGTTTTCCTCAGAGGGGGTTTCTCTGAAGTCTTCAATAGCTAGCAAAGCATGTAACAAGGCAAGTTTGCACTGTGGAAGGGAGGCAGGCCGGAGCCACCGAGGGCTTGTGGGATAATCCTGTTAATGCACACAAATGAGGGCAGTTCTGGAAGGCTCACCGCAGTGGCACATAGCCTCCTCCAGACACTCCCACACCCTTTTGTGCTGTCATCGTTTTGTCTGCATGTAGGCCTCTTTTTCTCAGTGAAGTAACACGCATACTTGTAGCAGAGTCCAGGCAAAAGCAAGCAGGCAGTGCTTTTGGACCAGACAGAATTCAGATGATCTGTTATTAATTTTAGAGTACTAAAGTAGTACTGGCATGAGACTTTCACTGTTCTATTTCATTGAGAACCCATTGTTAAACGATGATGGTCAACTAATGCATTATTATATTATCATTGTTATCAAAATATTTTAAACAGAATTTGAGTGACATACAAACATAGTAAGAAATGTTCATTTCTTCTTGTTCATGCAAAATTGTATTTTTTGAAAATTAGTATTTATTTATTAGTTATTGAGTTTTTAATTGTTAGTACCCTACAGTTACAAAAACATATTTATTGTACATGTATATAAATAACTCAAGCAGAATTGCAAAAATCAAATAAAGTTAAATTTACACCAGTTATAAAGTGATGAAGAACTAACGTGGATGTACCTAGAAACTGGTACATCCATTTGATCCTAAAGGTCTTGTGTATTAGTGCCACATGCTTGTTTCATTGTGGGTAGCACAGTGACTTGGTGGGTTTCTTGGCCTCACAGAAAGAAGGTCCTGGGTTCAATCCTAGGGTGGAGCGGTCTGAGTGCTGTGTCTGTGTGGGTTTACTCCAGGTACTCAGGATTACCCGCACACTCCCCCACAGTCCAAAGACATGCATGTTAGGTTAAATGATTATTATGATTATGATTATTATTTATGAAAAATTTGCATTGAATTGAGTTTGTATGTGTTCATGACAGAACTTTGTGCATAGATGCAGCCTTGTTTGTATCGCTAAAATGGCCACTGATGCTGAGAGCGACGTAAATAAATCAAATAAAACAAACAAAACAAACAAACATTCTAATAACTGCACACATCACTAAGTCACCCGGAGTGACATTACCACAGCCAGCCACAAACACACACAAACTCCAGAAAAAAATATCATATGACATGTCAAAGGAACACATCCCAATCAGCTTTTGTTGGCACACTAGTAGTCATCAGGCGCTAGTATAATGCATAATTCAAACATCAAACATCTCCATGAGGCATATGTTTACCATTATACACCATGGCCCCTTGCTAAAGCTGTGGAAATTGCACTGTATTATAAGTGTGTGCAGCAGGTATGTATGGAGAGCGGGGTCCAGACGTCTGAGGGCACTTCTAATTTCCATTTTTCTTAAAGTACACCTCAAACTGTCACTTTACCTAAAACCCATAGAGCCTTTATAGGGGCAAAAGGGGTAAAATCACAAGATGCTCATTGGAATATTGTTATTGGGATAGCATGTAACATCAGATTTTGTTGTCCATGCCATACCAAATATTTATAAATAAGATTTAACTTTTCACCCACTAGTGGTCTCATATATTTGTGCTTAACTGTGGGTTTCAGGAATGGCCGAATTTAACTTCAGATCTTTTGCATTCATGTACATGTTTGCATGCACTTATGAGGAAGCAGTTAAATAATTTTTTGGTATTGACCATTCAATTTAGCCTTGCATGTGTGAGATATTCTAAACCAGGGTGAATATTCCAAGCATAAACTCTGTACAATCGTTCATGGTTCAAACACAGCAGTTTTGGCTCCAGATGGCTTTACACTGAAGCAACATAACAAAATTTAAAAAACATTAATGAGCATGAATCCTCAGTGAAACTAATGGAGACACAAGCTTGATGGACCCTGTGAATATTTAGAGAGAACGACGGTGTTAAACCAGGGGGGTATGGGGGGGAATTGCCAGTGCTATTCCATAGTTCTGCCACCCACGACTGCCTCCTGACAATCGAACTAAAGACCAACAGCTGAAAATGGCGAGGCAAATCAAGACAGCGTACGACTGTATATCAAGGGGCTTGATGTGAAGACTAGTTACGCACTGTAAATTATGGATCATTACAATCTGCAGAAATTATAGTTAATTGCTGCCACCTGCAAAGGTTTAACCTACTATACATTTTTCTATTATCATGCAAAGAGGATTTTACACAATTGTCCACTGCTGAATTTATGAAGGCTGTTTCCAGCTAGAAGAAGTTGAAGGACAATCTCTCTTTATTTACTTCTTAATTGCTTATATAGTCAGCACTATTGGTTATTAATGCGCACGCTGCTCTAAAATAAGAATAGCAATCACTCTATTATGTATTTCTTGTGAGACTGGAATTAGTGGCTCACGTATTTGAGTTGTGGGTTGTGTGCGTGTGTGCGCAGGCATGCATGCGTAAAGCAGCTGCAAAAGGTATGGAAGCTGCACCTTCTCTGGCCATGGGCTTAGATGCAGGATGCTTTACTGCAGCGCCATGCCTAACAAGGGCTTGCTTCATTTGATTATACATGGCAAGAATATGTAATCATCTTTTCACATGACATTTTGAGTATCCAACTAGACAAATAATTGCGTCCATAATTGATAGCTTTGTGCAGGCACTGCCGACTGGCACAGTCCTTACTGTCACCAGCACAAGGCATGCTGAGACTCTGCCTGGCATACTCACATCCAGCTTCTGTTCAGCTAACAAAACTGGCATGCACTGTCCTAATGACAGGAGTCATCTCGCCAGCATTGGACAGGTACTCCACAAATGATGTTCAATTGGGTGCTGGCGGTTTACAGTCAGGAATTAAGAGCAACTAATTAAGTGAGCCTCGTTCTCATTTTGGTCTAATTTTAATTTCTCAAGAGAGCAGAAAAAATATTTAGTTTGTCATTTCCTGTCTTCTAAAAGGCAGGATTTGAGAGTTATGCATTAAGCAAAAACAGAGGAGGGACTGATGGCTTCCCAGCTGCTTAATATGCATGACTGGAAGGGGTGAGAAAAAGAAAGAAAGTGAGAGCGAAAAAGACAGCAAGACAGATGGAGAATAAAAAAGAGGGAGAGAGCGAGTGAGAGAGAGATAGACAGATCTTCTCTTCTGTGCTATTTTAGTCTTGTACTGGCTGCTGGCTCCAGGAGTTTGTTCGGCGTAATGATAATCTGTGGCTTGACACTTTTAAGCATTTATGGGAAGTAGCAATGCGGGCTTGCTCTAATTTGCAGATTCCTCAGTTAATTAAAAAGCCCTCCAATTTGCAGCAAATGCAGGTCAGCGTGGACAGGCTGGGAGTCTGAGGCAGCTGGTGACACACTCTGGACCGGGATACAGACGCTGGCAGACACACAGCCACTCACACACATACATGCGAGCCCACATCGCCTGCTGCCAGGTTTAACACAGGGAAATGTTACAGCACATGGCAAAACCACATCCTCTAAGGACCTGCTAATCCATCTACATCTCTCTCTCTCTCACACACACACACACACATTTAACGACATTTAGGTATAGGGACATTATAATGTTCTTGACAAAATGGGGGGCAGTGTTTCAGTGCACTGATGGTTTGGCAGAAACTAACTGACTAGTGCCCATGGTGAAACAAGAGACTTGCAGGAAGGAAATATGCTGTGAGGCTCCCTACCTTCCTCAGCACCCCTACTCCCCTTCTCGCTCTCCATTTAAAAGATTTACAGTACAAAAATAAAACAGTTGTGCCAAACTGAGACGAAATGTGCAACATCTCATCTGGGGCATATATCCTTTTCATGGTGGTTACCTCTGCTGGAGGGTAAATGCTGCCTCAAGACACATCATCAACATTTAATTCTCATTTCATAAAAGCACACAGACAGCGCAATCACACACAAACGCTTAATGTTGAGAATCATGCTGGTTATGTAACAGCATTTGGCAAATGAATATGATTTAGCGTTGTTATTAAAAGGCAGTTTTATGCCCACAGTGTGTGCGCAGAAAGGTATTGAGTGCAGATTAATATTTCCAGGAGTGTGACCAACACTGTGTATATTTGGAGGCCTGTCATCACTTGGCCTCACTAAAAAAGCATGGTGTATTGCTGCTGGATCAATGGAAGTGGCAGACGAAGATGGATGCTAGATTATAACAGCTTGGGCAGGCCTATATCCATGACATGGAGATTCACCTATTGTTCATCTGCCTCCCATCTCCTTTCCCTGGCTATCCCCGCTCCAGTTTTCCCTTCCTCCCTCCTTAGAATTTTGTTTTTGGTTATTGGTTTGCTTGGGTTGTGCTCTGTTTCTCTGTTTATCCAGGTCCCAGTCTCCATCCTGGTCCCAGTCTCCATTCGTTCCCATCAGAGCCTCAACTCCATCCTCCTGCTCACACACACA
>JAYJMA010000036.1:1186836-1200003 GCA_036873895.1 Parotocinclus cabessadecuia | reverse complement strand
AACAGACGTCCCGCCCCCCCCGATCCCCTCCCTCCCTCCATCCCTCTCCCTCTAGCTTTTCTTCAAACTGTCCATAAAACCTTTTCCAAGAGACTGTGGGTAATTAATTAAATTAGCACATAGTCAATGTCATATAACCTTCTTTTCCATCCTGTAAAGTGCACGCTCATGAATTCTCCGTCCTGCTGAGCGTATTTAAGACGAACGTCCTTCGTACAGAGGGGGCACGGAGACAGGAATCGACTCGTAATGCGACAGGGTGCTGAAAACAATTCGGAGCAAATTTAGTAAACCAGTTAACGCCGCGGACACCGCGAACGTATCCGGGTTATTTCGAGCTGCTCAAATTCGCAGTAGAACGTAAACAAACACGAACATTTAGCTCCGGGGTGCGCGAGGCGAGCGAATTCGGTCCAGGCTCCTCTGAGACCGTCTTTATTTAGGATATCGTCTCCATTTTACCTTCCTCAGTGTGACGCACAACTGGTGTGTATTATGATAAATCTGGCACAGGTGCTCCCTCCGTAGAGGCAGGTGAGGATGGATGTGGCACAGACGAAGGTGATCCATCAGCGATGCGGACCGGGATTTCTTAAATCTGTTCCCAGTCTGCACCCCGCAGAGACGTGGCGTGCCAGTGACCCCTATCAGCGGGATGCCACCGGAAATCAATGGCAGCTACTCAAGGTCAATGTACTGTTGGAAAGCTGTTTAATCCTGATGGATGGGAGCTCGGCTGCAGAGGGAAACTGACACAAGCAGCTTGGATAACGGGCAAGCGGCCTTCAAGTCCGTCGTGCCGAGCCACGAAGCATGGACTGATGGTCCAGGGTTCAAATCCCACCTCTGCAGGGCTTCCACAGTTGGCTCCTTAAGCAAGGACCTTAACCCACGATTGCTTGAATTGCAAAAACTACGAGTTTCCCTGGCTAAGGTCGTCTGCTACATGTAAACGTAAACGTATGCTCGGGCGAAGGAAGGTCCCAAAGGTCCCTTGCTTCCAACTTCCAACCAACGGCAGACAATCAGACTCCGCTTTACTGATTGGCTCCGCAGGTTTATGTACTCGAGTTAATCCTATCAGGTGCAAAACGTATTCCGTCCTGTGCCCACAAAGCCCGAGTCACCACAGGCTAATTGCCCACCGGCTCCGATCTGCGTTTGACATTAAAAACATGCGCACAGACCTCGGAGAAAAACGATAGTGTGTTTAATTTGTGCTCTGTAAAGGATATATGACTTGTCTGGGTCTCTACCTGACATTCTAATAGAGGCCTTTCCATCAGAGAATGAGTGATATAATGTGATATTCTCTTTCGCCACAGAAGAGGCCGCTGGTTCATGGTAGAGCATCTTAACCATGAAGATGCCATGAATAAGGGTCCTCATCTGGGAGAATTAGTGGGCCGGCCTTGGTCTTGGCAGCTCCTGGTGAGTGCGGCCACAAAGTGAGGCCAGTGAGGTTTGGGTTTCGTTTTCCGACCGCTTCTTCGAGCGTCCTGCACGTGCGTCACACCGGCATCGGGTTACCAGCCTGGAGTTTCGTTACGGTCACGATCAATGAACGGGAGGCCGGGAGAACCTGTCCATTTACTTTTGTCTGAAAGGACCGATCAACCAAGGTTCCAAGCCTTTGGTTTTAGCCACTTTGACCCATCAGGCTGTTCTGGCCCAAATTATGCCAGGTCTGATCCATAGTATGGCGGTTCTGCCATAGTTATGGTACCCGCAGCACGCCTGGTTCACAGTTCGGTAATTCCGACGTGCAGCATGCCAGTTCTGATCCACAGCGAGGATGTTTGACCTACACTTTTCCAGATCTGACCAACAGTAAGGTAGTTCTGACTCACATTATGCCAGTTATGACTCACAGCATGTCAGCACTAGCACAGCAATGCCAGCTATGGCAGTTCTGACCCATGGAATGCCAGCTATGCCTCACAACCAACCAGTTCCTTTCCACACAATGCTGGTTCTAACACACAGTAAGGCAGTTTGGCCTGCAGTATTTAAGATCTGACTCACAAATGCCAGCTGTGGCCCACAGTATGAGGGTTATGACTTGTAGCATGCCATCTCTGTACCATAGTATGGCAGCTTGACCCACAGTGTGCCAGCTCTGGCCTACAATGTGCCATTTGTGTCCCACAGTATGCCATTTGTGACTCGCAGCGTACCAGTTCTCATCCACAGCATGCAAAGGGTTTACCCACGGTAAGGCAGTGTTTAAGATCTGACCCACAAATACCAGCTGTTACCCGCACTTTACCAGTTCTGACCCACAGTATGCCAGCTCTGCTCTATAATATCGCAGTTTTGACCCACAATGTTGATCCTTTGCTCAGTGGTATGCCAGTTCTGATTCAAAGTATGGTAATTCTGCCTCAAGGTATGCCAGTTCTGACCCACAGCATGGCAGCTCGGTCTGACAGCATGCCAGTTATGGCTCGCAGAATACCAGCTCTGATCCACAGAACGCTTTTTCCAACCCACAGTCTGCCAGTTTTGGGTTGCGGTCTGAAAGTTTTGACCCGCGGAATGCCAGTTCTTACTCACAGCATGGCAGTTCGGTCACACACTGTCACGGTTTTGAATTCTGACCAACAGTGTGGCAATTATGACCCGCAGCACGGCGCGTCGGACCAACGCCACTTCTGCCCCGGTATGGCAGTGCCAGGTGGAATTTAAAATGTACAAATCAAAGTGTCAAACTGCTTATTAAACACAAATAGCTTGACGTTATGTTGATTAGTCTAAACGTCCAAAACCGTGTCTGCATAAGTGCTTATTATAACCGGATTATCGGTAGTATAGATGAAACCAGTGTGCTTTGCTGTGAATGGAAAATTTTTTTAACAATGCTTTAGGTCGAAAGTTCAGAAATCAAGGACCGTGAAAACTGGCCAAGTTGCATACTTGTATTTTGTTGCACGTCGAGTGAAATTAAAGCTTCAGCCAAGTAAATAAATGTAATTTTAAACCGGTTTGGTTTCATGCCCTAACGTGACACGCAAGTTTTAAGAGCCGGACCGACGACCTCGGTGAGACTTCTTGAATATCCCACTAGAAGTTCTGCCAAAGATAACATGACCAGACAGCCAACCGAGCAGGAAAGATCTTGGAAACGTCCGTCAGCCTTTAGTGCTCCTGACAGATCAGAACCGCGTTCGTGCTTTCAGGTTCCTGCACAGGATGCGAGCGATTCTGTCGTGGCCGGCATTAGCAGCGTTTGCGTTAAAAGTCTGATACGGCGACGGCTCACGCCACTAATGCGTGCTTTGGGTAATTGCACGTTTCGTGACGCCTGCGACGGGGCTGCGACGGAATCGTCGCGGACGGCTTCCGTGATTTCGAATTCACGCTGTGACATCCGTAATCAGGTGCTCCTGCCAAATGGAACGTATCGAGTTAAACCCAGCCTGACCCGGGATCTGCATGAGGAGGCGTATTTGATTAAAACCTCTCCGAGGTCCCGCTGCCAGTTCTGCCAAAGATAACACAACGGTACGTTCAGACGCCGCGCAGACCACGGAAGTTCTCGGAATCGTCCGCCGTTGTTTAGTTCATCTGACAGATACAAACCGCTCTCACAGATTACAAACACTCGCATCCTGCCAGGGCTGTGGGATCTTCAATTCAATTGTCACCGCACCAAGCCCACAAGGTACTTTCAGTGTGGTCAAACATGCTAGTAAATCAGGTTTCAAGCAACAAGGAGGCGCGGATACGCTCCGGGAGGAACGCAGGCGCTTAAAAAGGCCCTGCTGATGAGAGCGTTAACTGGCTAGACTCGGGTCTGATCGAGCCTGTAGCCTGCGTCTGACGGAAAACCACAGAAACCATTTATTGTAAGCGTTCGGACGCGAACACGTGTTCGAACGCTGGTGTCAAAGCGTACATCCTGGAGTTTGGTAAGTGAC
The DNA here is from genome assembly GCA_036873895.1 of Parotocinclus cabessadecuia. NCBI lineage: Eukaryota > Metazoa > Chordata > Actinopteri > Siluriformes > Loricariidae > Parotocinclus > Parotocinclus cabessadecuia. Next base: position 1,196,083 of record JAYJMA010000036.1, on the reverse strand, counting down.
TTCACCGCACATGGAGTTTCTGAGGTCGGGGCTTTGTTGCTCGTTTCTGGTGAAGGACTCGATGCACCGTTACCTTACGTTCACACACACAAACAAACCTGATGACACTTGCAATGCGAGTGCAAAATATTTACCTGGAAGTCTCGATTACTAAACAGGCACGTGACAGAGGTTTAGTCAAAACTCTTTGTGCAAGCCGAGCCCTGAAAAAAAGAAAAAAACACCAAGGGATTGTCACCTAAACCCTCCATGTAATGCACAAACATTTATATAAAGGTCATGGCCGAAAGCAGCTCTTATTTTCGTAATCGAGTTATCTTTGCGTGCAACAAACAATAATGAGAATAGTGTTACTGGGATGTGCTGTTCAACTTCAGTCCGAACAACGTCCGTTTTCTTTTTTCCTTTTTCACGGCAGAGGTCGGATGAACTGTGAAAACCAAAAAAAAAAGGCCTCGTATCCAAATAATCGAAACTAGTACGAGCGAACCTTTGCGACACCTGCTGAGAGAAAAGAGAACTGCAAACAAACAAAGGTAACGTTCCTTTTCTTTTTTAGTTAGTAAGTAAGTCGCGTTTTTAAAAAACCCAAAGATTAGAATAATGTACGATAGTCACGGGGCTTTAGATCAAAGGCTTATATTGATTTTTCGTAAATAAATGACTGTTTCAATTAAAGCACCATGTGCAAACGATCTAAACTACGGTAACGCCGGGGTCGGGATCCTGTGCAGGATTTAGCTCCGCGCCAACCGAAGTAGGAGAACGTGCATCTTTATTTGTTTGAAAGGCCAGCCGAGTGCACGGTCACTGGAGGAAGGGAGCAGGAAGCCAAGCCAGGGAGCTGTGGGGAGTGCGGTCTGCCCGAGGGGAGACACAATGGCCGAGGAATTCACGCCGCACTGTGGTGAGGGGTTGGAACAAGTGGGTGGGGATTTCAGATTCTTAAAAAGAAATGAGATGGGTGCTGAAGATGGAAAAGCAAGCGAGCACGGGTCAAAGGGGTTCCTTTCCTATTTCTGTCTTGTGCTCGGTCACAGAAAAGGAACATTTGAAAGGTGAAGGCGGTAATGTGTTAAAATGTTAAGATCCCCAGCCGAGCGATGCCCAAATGCGGCCAGCCAGGTGATGGGGACCCAAGCTCCAGTTTGTGCCCAGTTTGCATCCGCTCTCCGTGTCCGTACGGGTCTTCTCTGGGAGCTACAGCTTCCTGGTCCCTCTGTGATGTGATGTACCCCCTGGCTAGGGTTGGTTTCTGTCCTGTGCCCTGTGCTGCCGGTTATTTTCTGCAGATTTGTACCATATTTGTAGCACACCTGCGAATGGAATGATTACAATATCCCATTCGTCCTCAGACCAAACGTGCCAGCAGCGGACTGATTTGGAGGCACTCGGACAGGATTAAGAGCGTGAGTCAAAAAGGCAAACTCTACCACATGTTGAACTGCTGATGCAAGGCAGGGTGGCCGGATAAATCGGATTAGGCCAGATTCTGATCCTCATGTAATCAGTTTCAGACCTGGCATCGGTTTTTTTTTTCAAATTCTGTCCAGCTTTGGTGGCCACTATGTTTTTGGATTCTGTTTTTCGGGGGTAGGCAAGACCCATTTGTTCCTGATTTTAGACGTTACCACTCGATCTGATACAGAGCTTATTCGAATTTGAGATCGCTTTGACACTTGAGCCATCTGGAAAAAAAAAAAAAACCTTTCTGTAATGCTGTTTTTTATTTGCTCTTCCTTACTGACCCATTCAAGTCCTCGTAATCCATTTTCCACATCACAGCGCTGCAGGAATAACCGTTAACTTTAGACCAAACACTTTTACGAGCTAGAATTTAATATCCAAATTATCTCCTTGGCCGTGGCTGCTTCTGTAAAATCGTGGGCACGTTTGGATAAAAGATGTAGAGGAGAAATACAAATCAGTAACGCCTTCAGACTTGGTATTCCTGTAACCACAGGAAAGCGGAAGGAAGTGCCAGCCATGTCCACATACCGCCTGCTTTTTCTAGGACAGAAAACTCCCTGGAGATGGTCAGGAAGACTAGCAATTAATGGTGGACGGCGAAGAGAGAGCAAACGGGCGTGCTAAAATACGCTTCCACGTGAGCCCCGCGTGTCGTCTTGGTACCGGCTGGCGCCGGAAGCGGGAAGGCCATAAAAAGCAGCAAGCAAACACGAGTTCCCTTAATGAATGAGTGCGAAATTGAATTACAAACTCTCGTATTTTAAAAGGCCCCTAAAAGCTGGGAGCGCCCCTCCGCTCCTAATGCGTCGCAATATATTTCCATTTACAGACGCGCGATGAAACCAAACGCTGTTTTATGTCAGTTGCGCTTTGGCAAGGGGAGAAAGGAATTTGCAGCGTGTAAGTGCGCCGTCAGAAACGGCTCTAGACGGAGCTCAACTTTCTTTCAGCGCTGATATTAAGTGCTCCCTCGTGGCTAATGTTTCTTTCTTTTCTCCGGGTACCTCAGCGTTGGCTACAGAAAGTAGGGTTAAGCAGAAAGGTGCCCTGGTAGCGTCGCAAAGTCCTGGATCTTCAGGAGTCTCAAGCCCATGACGTTAGAGCAGATTTCTGGAAGATGAGGAAACGGGGAATACGTTCTGCAGTCCTCGTTTCTTTTTCTAATCGATTTCCTCATGCATGGAAAACCCAAGTTCTGTCTGGGCTGCTCTTTCATTGTGGTTTTGCCACGGGGGCGCGATCGCCCACGACCACGCTACTACAGCTGGATGGCCAAGAACGTTTATGAACTTCCCCGATGACATCAGTCAAACAGCTCCACTCTGAGCAAAAACACTAAACAGGCTGGACATTCAGGGACGCTGAACCACAAAGGATTCGAGCGGGAACTGGAACAGAAAGTTCGGCATTGTTAAAAGGGCTGGAGCTAAACACAGACTGCCTCGCGTTTGAGATTAAGATCTAGACGAGGGTCCAAAAGAATGATCAATCCCGTAGAAAGGAAAAAATCAAAAAGGAGACCTCCTGGAGGGACGTCGGCCCCGCTTTCACAGATGGCGGAAGGTTAATTGGATGAGTTAATGAGGGCGTGAGTTAACGAGGCAAGACTGTATTTGAGTAGAGATCAGGGAACTGAGAGGCCTGCAGAAACTGTGAGAATTACTGAAAAGAAATCTGCACAGACGGTTACTCTGTAAACGGAAACCAAAAGTAAAATAATTCATTTTTGACTATAACGATTTGCAGCAAATCACTTTATTATTTTGTGTGTGTGTGTGTGTGTGTGTGTGTGTGTGTGTGTGTGTGTGTGTGTGTGTGTGTGTGTGTGTGTGTGTGTGTGTGGTTACGTTTACATATTGTGGGGACCAAATCTCCCCACAATGATAGTTACATAGTGGGGACATTCTTCTGATCTCCACAAGAAAAACTGCATCTTTATTAAACTTTTTGAAAAAACAGCTTAAAGTTGCACTTAAAGGTAGGCGTAGTGTTATGTAATTTCCTCCCAATTATAGAAAAACAGTTAGTGTGCGCGTTTGTGCGCGTGTGTGTGTGTGTGTTTGTGTGTCTGACTTGCATCAGTATTCTCCAGAGCAGTGTGGCCCAGCCGACCCAGCGCTGCTCTCACACACTCGTTTCTTTGTCCAGGCCAGACTCATTCTGGTGTGTCAAGTGACTGACCACAAACAAAGGCCTTTTTGACCAATACTTGTTCACACAAAAATCTGAACAGAGGAAGTGCCGTAAAGACTCATGCAAGTGCCTCAATCGTTTCCCTTTCTGTATGCGTTCCCTGTCCAAATATTATGCATTTTTTCTGTTGATCCAGTCTGCCAGTAAGTGTAATATAATATACAAAAGATGGCCTATTAATCTAACTGTTAACTGGATACTTACGAACTGAGAGAAATACAAAAAGATCGCTGAAGAAAGGGATATTTTGATTGGGCACAAATGGTCCTGGGCACAAGTATGTGTTCATTTAGGCAAGCTGGCAACTAGGGTATTACACTCAAACTTATTGCATTAAATTGTGCTATTACAATGACATTTTTAAACTCAAAAGTGGGTTGGACAATGTGATAAAACATAGTCATTACACTTGACAATTAATACACAATGTGTATCTTCAGTTAAGTGAACCAGCATCATTTAAAAATATGAAAGCTACTTCATTACTGCCGCTTCAATCATTTTTGACCTTACAAAATATTGTAGGAGAAAACTGTTTATTTAGCCCTTGTCAGTTCCTAACTATGAACTGATTCTAACATACAACCTCCAAATCTAAGCAGGTGAGAGTTAGATGGTACTACCACATGAAGCCAGCCAACAACTTTTGTTACTGATTGTTGCCCCCCACACTCATTTGCTTTTGTTTTTTGGTAAATAGATATGAAGCATACGTTAAGACACTCCAATAGATAAGCTATGTTGGCATAAACATATTACTTAGTGTACAGCCCAGGCAGAATCAGCATTTCCTCACAATTTTATATATGTACTCCCAGCTGTAATGGGAAAATCTGTACATATATCCCTGCCCTGCCTCACTCACGTCTGCTGCACTCAATGCAATTAAGGAGAATATGAGATTTAGGCAAACCTGCGTCCCCTTTATTTTCATTCTTAGAGCTAGGACAGATCTCATCTGATCACAAAATACATGCACTTCCAAAATAGAGGCTTTACTAAGGGTAACTAGAGAAACCAATCAGATTCTTTAGACAAACACAACAAAATACACAACTCCAACTACAAGTACAGCTTCTCCATCTACAGCTAAAGCGTGGTCCAGGTTTAGCTTCTAACAAGGGAGGAAAATCTTATTGGAAATGCGAGCAGGTAGTACTTCACATAAATTTAATTTTTAAGTACTTTTATACTGTACTGTAACACAGAAACATCTCAATTCCTTTACCTGTTGTCACTCAAAGGCGTTTGGCTTCTCCTATTGTTCAAAGTGCAATATTAATCAAATTTAGCTGAATTATAGTGAATTTATCAAGGATAATGTGTTTTTTTCCTGGTTGTGTCATTACTGCTTGTTTGCCTCACTGCTATATTTCAGACCACATGCACAAGGCAAGCACAGGGTTCTGGTTTAATATGTTTTTTTTTTTTTTTTTTTTTAAATTAAAGCAGACTGCCTTCAGCTTTTAAACTTAAAATAATGGTATATAACTATCTACTCTAATGTCATGAATGTTCTGGGCTTTTTTGATGTTTTTTTTAATGTCAGCAGCTTTTTAAATGTGAGTAACTTGTGAAGTAAGTAATCAAAATCATGTTTGGTAAAGAGTGCTGTGCCCTGAGTGAGTAAGTGTGCATGAAAATGGTTTATTTAATGTATGAGGATGCTGAAATGAAATCAACTATGCTGATGATGAACTGCATTTGTAGAGATGTGCAAAATAGAGGTCTTAAAATAGAGGAAGCACATTTGATCACTTTATTTTATTATCTTAACTATCCCTTATAATATTCATTTATAATTTATTACATATGAATTGGATATCTGTCTAGTAAAGATGCAGTTAATTGTGTTGACTGATCAAAATCTGTTTTACATAATAACAATTATTATTTTATCTTGTAAAGTGTACATACTGGAATGACACGTTTAATTAGTCAGCCATGTTTCTGATCCCTGATGTCTGGATTGCTTACAAGGTTCCACTCCTTTGAGAGGTTAACCACTGGTCATAAAGAGAAGTCATGCATCCATCGATACTAATGAAGAACTCGAAATGATGCATTAAATGTCATTTTTTCAATCAGAATTATCAGCACAGTATCACCCAGATATGCACAGGTTTCATGGAGTATCTGTTACTTTCAGCTGAGTTTCAGCTGAGATTTCACATAAAGGCTTCACTATTGCTTATAAGGAGATTGTCTGATAAACAAACAGCAATAATAATAATGCAGTGACATATAATTTGATTTGCTAAAATATAGAATTCAAACCATATTTATGAATAATATATATGTTGAAAAAAAGAAAATGTGGTAAACATTTAATTTCTGTATTTAAAAGAAATTTGAATGGAACCTGGACTGATGTGTAGAGTTCAGAAGGTTGGAGAGTCGCAGATGGTTTCTATGGAAGACTGCTCTGAGGCACTAGCTTTCTTTCCTAGGTTAATGTATTGGCTGTACTTTGATGCATTGTCACCAAGGTTAATGTATTATCTGTACAGCACGTAAAAGGATAAGTATTGCTTATTCCAAGGCAGAAAATTGGAATTTGAAGAAAGTGAGTGATCAATCTCAGAATCAGTGAGCCTTAAGTAAGAGCTGCAGCTATACAGGCATGAAACTAGTGGAAGTACTTCTACCTTAAATTATAACTATAACTCATATTCAAGTCTGAGGCAGCTAAAGCCTGTTTATGTTTCCTGGTTTGTTTGTTTTTTTTCAAATATACATTGTATCTCACTGTCCTTTTGTGTCCCATCTCTGATAGTGGTGAAATTAGCCCACATTTGAACTGAAATCAAAATGTCCAGGTTCTAAACAATGTAAATTATAAAATTAATGGTTTGTGAGTTATTTTTTTTAATTGACATGACATCTAAATCCTGCATACTCTATAAAGAGAAGTCATGCATCCATCGTTGCCAGTGAAGAACAGCGATGAATGTATACACAAAAAAATAACCACACTGAGATTACATACACATTGTCAGTATAAAAAATGGGATAGAGGCAGCCACACTGTCCATACCAAGCAAGAGGTGTAGAGAAATTAGTCAAAAAATATAGAAGAAGAAAAAAGACGAGAGACATTTTTACTCGTGAATAGCCTAATTAATCACTGCACCAACTACACTGCTCCACATGCTTCAATTAATTAGAGCAAGAATCATTTATTCATGTAGAGAGCTCAGCACAGGCTTCGGCACAAACCCACACGCTCCACACCTTCAACTATTACTACATAAAAATGTAATAAAGCAGGAGCACATCTAAGCCCTAAAGTGGGTGAAAAAAATGCTTGGCCTTGGCAACCTTAAAGATTTTAAAAGGAAGACCGTTTAAGAATTAGAAGGTCTAATTATTATTTTTATGGAAGGTCTGTTGCTTATGAGGCTAGACCTCTATTTTATCCAAGGTCCAGATCACCATAAACATTAACAATCTGGTCATAATTAAGCCTGACAACTCATTTAACTGTTCAGCCAGGAAAATGAATTCCTACTTTCACAAGACAAATTCCACTAGCAGCAAGGACAGAAACCAATGCAGCACAACAGCTCAGGTCTGAGCACTCAGCGCTCTGCTGTCGGTGGTAATGGAAGAGAGTGAAACAGTGAGAGGGACCGAGGGAGTTATTCGCAGCACGTTCTGCATAAATGTATCACTGCACCACTAAAGGGGAGAAATTGGAGCGACGCAGAGCCGGGGCCTGGGGCATGGCTTCAGACACTGTCAAAACATTTTCAGCCATTTTAATTAGAAGACCAAAGCTAGTTCCGGGGCTCCATAACATTTGCTTTCACATAATTGCACTTCACTCAGCATATTCACCCTTTTTGTCCCTTCCACATTCAGCAATTCATATTTCCATTAGTTTTTTTTAAGCTTTTTCAATTTGAATATATTTTCTTATTTGACTTCCAGAAAGAATAATGCCAAGCAAGGGGGAGGGCAGTGAAGGTAACTGCAGTTTATGTATATATCAAACTTTTTTTGTGCTTTTCTTACTTCATTGTCCAGAGATGTGCTTTTCATAGACATCACACCAGGGCTCTGAACAGCTAAAACAGGAACTATATACCAAAGAAAGTCTCATAAAGAACTTGTACAAGAACCCTAATTATACACTCAAGGTTTATATCAAATTGAGTCATGCAAAATATAGATTAATTATAAAATTGCAACTAGGGTGGAATTGTATTATTCTTAAAGTCTAACTCACATGGCTACGAGGTCAACTGGGTGATACAAACACACATTTACGCAAACTTGCAGAAGACAACAGTAGGAGAGCTGGGTATAGCATGAGGACCTGCAAGGACTTGCAGGCCTGGCTTGCCCCAGCAGCTGCCGGCCAGAGGGAATCACTCATCACTTTACAGCACTGTGTACCATTATTCCCTAGAGCAAACACAGGGTGCTGGCCACACACACTGTCATACACATTCACACACATACATAAACCAAAAAAAATACTTTCCACCTGACAAACAAGAATTGCTCCTTTTATTTCACTGAAAATGCCTGTGGGAAATGGTGGTTCAGATCAGTTCTTTCACTTCTCTATTGCCATCTTTTGCTCCTTCATCTCCCTTGCTTCCCTTATACCTCCAACGCTCTCCATCTGTCCATCAGAGGCTGTGTACAGGTGTTTGTTTTTCCTGACCCTGACTAGCTTACGAGCCATGGAGGCTTTCGTTTGCAGATCGTAGGCAGAGGGTCGACTCAGCTCTCCCTCAGGGCTTTACAACATGGGTAGAGATGGAGGGGAGGTGGGAGGTGGGTGGCAAAAATGAGAAGTTCAACCCATAACTAAGAGGCCTCTTTGCACTGCTGTCTCAAGAGGAGAAGCTCTTTGCGAAAAGATCCATGCTTCCCCAGCTTTTACTCTTACACACAAACCAAAACACAAACGAGCACACACCTCTCCACCTCACCATTGCCAAGAGACCTCTCTCTGGCTTCCTGCCGTCCAGAGCTCTGAAAATAAGCGCGAGAGAGCAAAAGAGTCAAAGAACAAGAGAGCAGCAGAAGAGAGGACAGGAAAGGAGGGAGGTGAAGAAGATGATGAGGGTCTGAGTCACTGAGAACCTGCTTCTAGGGAAACACGGAGCCCGCTGCAGTCATGCTTTTGGCAGCAGCACCACTCCACCCTCACTGCCAGAACTCTCTCTATACTTCCAACTCCTTCCTGATCCAGTGATGAGGAAACCATCTTTAAGTGTTTTTATCCAAGAGCACCAATCAATAAAAGGACATTTTTAACACAGATTTATCACATCGACAACGAAAAGGCATAACTTCAACAGCAACAAAAGCCAAGTATGTGATTCTCCTGACAGCAAAGGGAAATATAAAAAGAACAGATATTTTTTTTCACTGTGCTGCCTTGAACTGCCTCCTGGTGCTGCTGATCCCCTCTTCTCTAGGTCTGAAGAGCTGACAGACAAAAAGAAGTGTGTGTATGAGACAGAGAAATGCAAAAGGGGAGGGCAAAAGAGAGAAAGTGTGTGTGTGTGTGTGTGTGTGTGTGTGTGTGTGTGTGTGTGTGTGTGTGTGTGTGTGTGTGTGTGTG
>JAYJMA010000036.1:1166134-1179431 GCA_036873895.1 Parotocinclus cabessadecuia | reverse complement strand
AGCCAAAGGCCCTGCAGACACATGCACACACACACACACACACACACACACACACACACACACACACACACACACACATACACATGTATTCTCAGCTTTACCCTCTTGTCAATCTCTCACACACACACACACACACGCAAGCAAGTATTTATAGAGATACGGAAACACCCAGTAACTGGAAAATAAATACCCATGCAGTGAAAACCCTAAGGAAACAACAGAAGAGGTTACAGTCCAGTGGCTGCACACACACAAACCAGCTTTTCATTCTCTGTTTTGATTTTCACTACCTGTTTTCGGCTTTCTGGTGCTCAGGTGTTTAGTGCTGCACTGTCTGAAGTGGACATGTCTGGCAGGAAGACCTTGCTACCAACATGGTTTCAGAGAGGGGTGAAGAAAGAGAGAAAGCAATTTTGAATAAAAGAAACAGAGAGTCCATACCTCTTCAATAATCTAGGAGACAAAACATTCAGAACAAGATCAACATGCTTATTATGTCAAACATACACGAGCCATACTACACACCACTAGGGGTGCAGAAAAGATGAGCAATTTGAAACTTGCAAGCAAGCGAATAACTGGCCAACAAATAATCATAACACAATACAGCATATGTATTCTCCTACAATGGTTTGATAGGTAGCGTCATCGCTTCACAGTAAGAAGGTCCTGCATGGACCTCCCTACGTCCACGTGGGTTTACTCTAGGTACTCTGGTTTCCTCCCACAGTCCAAAGACATTCATTAGGTTAATTGATTACACTAAATTGGCCTGGCCTGATGCATATACACACAAATCTACACTGATACACATATTCAAAATGGAATTTCCCTAATTTGTATATTCTCCCTTTATGTATCAATTAGCTCCTGATACAAGGTCACATCTGAGTCTTTTTTTATCTCAGGTGGTAAATATCAGAAGTGCCTGGCACGGTAGCTTGGTGGATAGCACTGTCGCCTCATAGCAAGAAAATCCTGGGTTTAATTTCATGTGGAGTAGTCTGTGTTTGTGGCTTTCTGTGTGGAGTTTACTCCAGGTTCTTAGATTTCCTCCCAAAGTCCGAAAGCATGTATTTTAATTGGTGTCTCTAAAATGCCCCTAGTGTGTGTATGGTTGTGTGTGCGTGTGTTCGTGTGCGTGTGTTTGTGTGTGTGTGTGTGTGTGTGTCCCCGTTTAAGGTTGCTCTTGCCTTGCGCCCTATGCTGCTGGCTAGGTATGGTCACCCAGGATCAAGTGTATAAGAAATAAAATAATTATCAGATGTAAACATCTACCATAAGACCCTGCATCAGCTTTCAAGTCAACAAGCAGTACTATTGAAGACTAAGAAGTTCACTTCTGATTAAAAAAAGTGGTGTATAAATGACCAATCAGACACATGAACACAATACTATCCTCCTTTAATCGTACCTCCCGTGGTAAAGGGGCCAGACACAAAGCACAACAAACAGTATAGAGCATAGCTGGAGTTAGTGTTTGTGACAAGGCAATGAAAATTGCAGTAAGCACACTAGGTTAAGCAAATTAAGCTCCCTGATCTAAACACGTGTTGCTTGCGCTGGTCTCACCAGCCACATGTGCCGACACATGACGATAGAGGAATCACAGGCTTAATACTGGCAGCCTGCCTCTTCGACTTGGCAGATCATGGTCACTAGAGGGTGGAGAACATGATAGAAGCAGGATTTAGCATGCGTTATGCAGATGCTAATGAGCAGCGGCCTGGCCGGATTTATTTGCATTAGAAGGCACTGGCTTCTCAGCTGGCTATAAATTTGTTGTGCTTTATTGGCCTTGTGGCATGTATACATCAGAGATAATTTGGTTAAAGCTGTTAGGTCTATTACACAATGAATTTCACTGGAGACCGGAGAGGGAACAGAGCAGAGATGTGTTATTAGCAGTTATGCCATTAGTAGTGTAAATAACAACAGGAGTGTGTCTAAGGTCTGCACTTAAATTATGAATACAGGGCAGAGCTTATAAACCGAGGAGTGCTTGAGCAGAGTTACAGTCACTCCATATATAGCAGAATCAGACTCACAGTACACACAGGCACTCACACATACTGACACACACATAGAGAGTAATCGATCATGAACCGTCGACCCTGACAATCCATATTTTTGACTGTGCTTCAACTGGACAGCTGCATGATAGTACCAATTCTACGAGCCCTCAGCGGTACACTGTTCACACCTGTGTGTTTGTGTGTATGAGAGAAAGATGGATGAGGTCAACCCTTTATGAAGGGCATATGGGACACGGCCAACAGCCTATTGATCAAACAGCCAGTTGAACAGTTAGCTAAACCCTGGTGGACCAACGTTCCCCATTCCACACACACCACACTTTCTTTATTCTGTCTCCTGTACCAGGACCAGTTGGAGACAATGTCAAATACTACCCCTCGCCCCCCTTTTTTGTGTAAGAGAAACATACACTTTAAAAGAAGCGCTGGGATGAAAGGTGAGGGAAGAGTATTAGCCAGACTGCAGGGCAGACAGGGTCACTGGAGAATTAAGTTCTCCTCTGCTATCAAAGTTCACACCAAGCTGACTGGTCAAGTAGGAAGGTGTAGCTATGTCTGGCACCATGGGAATTTCAGGTTACAAATGGCCAGGAGAACAAAAACACAGCAGCAGCACAAAGAGAGGGAGAGAGAAAGAGGAAAGTGCACGGAAAAGAAGCAAGTGAAACCCCTGTGGTCATCGTGAATCAACCATGTGCAACATCTGAACAGCATCCTGTGCAGCTGCGTGAGTATGTATGTTTCATCCAAACACAAATACAGCACACCCAGCGGGACCTTACACCTGGCTTAACCACAAAGTGTTTAAAATTGAGTTAGCAATACTAAAGTCAACATGAAAAATAACAAAGGCTATAAGTGTTTCACTGTAAGTCAATTGAAATATATATGAAAATATATAAAAAAGTTAACAATATATAAAATATATAAAAAAAGGTAACAAGCTTTGACAGATGTTAATGAGAAGTCTATATTTAAGGAGTCTAGTTTCGTGAATGTGTTGTGGTCCGTATGGAATCAAGCTAAAGGATTTTTTTATGGCCAATGTCTATATTTAAATAATAAGGTGACCGATGCTGATATCATTTTTTAACTGATAAAACCAATACAAATAAATTAGACACAAAATTGCTGAACTTAAATTAATAAATAAGTTATAAATACACTGTCTCTGTTTGTAGCATGTTTTCATAACTTATAAAATAAATCATAAGTATTATTACACTAAACAACAACATTCATTACCAGATCCTGCTTGCTTCTGGAAAAAAGTGCACATGGTAGCAGAATGTTTTTGTTTTTAATCCCAATTAAGAGCAGCAAGTTCATCTACTCATAAATGACCTGCCCTTACTGATTGTTTTTTTTAACATCTCTTTGTTCTTATTCAGTCAGTAGTCTCAGTTAGAGATGCAAACTGTAATGCATTAAACGTTTCTCTGCATTTTCTCCACGACTTTAAAATATCTGCCTCATAAGTGCAGGTATCAGTCGACCCCAATTATCTCAAAAGGGCGTTATTTCACCCAAGTAATCAGTCTACCACTAGTCCAAACTGATGCAAACTAAAACCCAACCAAACACACTGCACTAACAGCATTTCTATTTACAACCTTCTAACAACATTCCTGTTAAAACAGTATGGGTAAACACATCTCTTACATCTCTTACCTCTTATTGAGATACACCTGGAATATAGAGCTGTTGTATGTGGACTGCTTGGCAGATAGTTTGCCAGTTGGCCACGTGTGAGATAGCGTGAGTTCTGGTTAAATTGTGTTCAGTATTATCTAATGTATGTAATGTATCTCATTCATGATGCCAACCACATGCAACATATCAACATATGCATATCAACATTTTCATCAATGGACAAGCAGACATATCTTTGTCCAGAGCTTGCAGGCACACATGAAGAAAGGAATGAGCATGCAACGCGAATGGACTGTGTGTGCCATGAGGCAGAGTGACGACTGGTGTCAGTTTCAGTCAGCTAAACTCTCTGGCACATAGCTAGGCCTCGGTGACCAGTTGGCCTTTAAGGACATGAAAGAGGCCAGTATCACTGCTGCCGCCCCCATTCAGGGTTGCTGAATGCAAGCAGACAGGCCGGCAGCCACAGAGGACCAGGGTGAGCCGGCACAGAAGAACACAGGAGCTATGCAGCACCAGTCCAAAGACAGAGAAAACCCCTTAGCCTATCAGCTCCAGCCATCTCTAGATCTTCAGCGACTATGAAAGCTCTGGAGTTAAAGAGCAGTAAGGCAGTGTAAATGCAGCCACTCAACTGTGGCGCAAGCACCTCAGCAGCTGTAAAAATAGACAGAGAGGCAGGGATACTATTGCTACTAATACAGCTCTCCAACACTGAGGTCACATGCAACACATGCTGCATACACACAAGGACTCGATGCACACAGCTTCACACAAGGCCGACCAGCAACTTATCAAAAGCATTAACAACTTTCTGTTAAAAGGCCATAAAAGTCTGGTGGGGTCAGAGTTCATTCTGTCAGCACCGGAGAACAGAACAGCACGGCTTATTGAATCACAGTAATGTGTTTAACAGTGCACAAGATATAAAAATGGAATGTTTAAAACAGAGTGAGAGAGAAAGATATAGAGGGTAAGAAAAAAAGAGTGAGAAGCACTCCTACACAGGTCCCTGTGTGTGCACTGGGAAGCCAGCACCATAAAACTGTGAACAAAGATCAGCCCAGCTAACACATAGAGAGGGAGGGGGAGAGACAGACAGACAGCCAGACAGTGAGGGAAAGAAAGTATGAGCTTGCAGTGCATGACAAGATGTCAAAACTGTCTCAGCAGCAGAAAGTTAGCCGCTTTTGCTATTGACTGGCAATCACTGGAGAACTCTGGGGAAGGGCACGGGGACCACAGAGCAGGATCAAGCTATTCTTGTGGCTTACCACTCTACAGAATGCATACCGCCTAAGCTCTGCCATGAGCCACCTAATGAAAACACACTGTTGAATATCAGTACTGTTCAACTTAATATGCAGAAAATTAACTTCTAGGTCCAAGATGAGGTGAGATGAAGCTCATGAGTTCCATTAAAGTCATTGATGTATTTTTCTAGCATTATCAGATGCCATAAACGTACTGACATGCACCTACTCCAACAACCATACATATGCACACGTCATTTGAGCAAGACACAGTCTGAACCAAAAATGGCATATCCTTCAGCCTCTGATAGCAGCTAAATCCAGAGACGCTGCAAATACTTCAGTCATTCCACAAATTCACTCTAGTAATCCCAAAGAGAAAGAAAGAAAAATACATGGAATAAAGGAGAGGAAAAATCAACATAAAATATTTTCCAAAGTTTTCACTCCATCAAAGATTGAATGCACCCAAGGAATGAAGGGAAGCTCCATTGGAAAACTGCGGTGTTATAATGTGGTATTTAGTACATTAAGCTTGAGAGATGTGTTGGCCTATCCAAACAGCCTGTGTCCAACACACACACACACATCACCTTAACCTAACCAGCCAGTGGCTGTAAATAACACAATGTGGTTCAAAAGGTGCAAGTGAAAAGCACTAGCCAGGCCCTCACTCGTTTTAATTTAGTCCAATTATAACCCTGTAACTGCCCTTGCACTGGAAAGTTAAGGGGTAGGTTTCGTAATGTACATAGGCCAAAGAGCGGCCACAGGTGGCTGTGTGGAACTGGAGGGCATGCACATTTATCATCTGACCCAATCTCATGGTCCCCACACAGGAAAAAAAAACAAAATATGCCACAGTAAACATAATCCATACATCACCCTCTGCCAGTGCTGACCCCATTAGCCTTGCCTCCCTCCTGGCATTAGTAGCAGCATACCCAGTACACAAAGGAGCTGTGGATGATGATTACTCCCTCCCACTGCTCCTCTTCCCTGTGCTGCTCCCCAGAGCTCATGAAATCAAGTGGTGCAGAAGACTGGGAAGAATGGCTTATCCATCTGTGTGTTTTTTTTCAGAGGCCATCACACTTTACTAATTCCAGTGCACCTACAATAACGTCAGGTCAACATCACAACATGGTGTGTTATGTCTTTCCCCCCTCTACACAGCTCGATGTTCCAGAGTTGCGCACTTCCGAAGAACTATCGCCATGACAATAAGTTGTTGCAGTCCACCTGGTAAACATAATGTAATGCCAGCATCATCTTATAACACAAATAAATGCATATTGCTGTGTTAGTCTAGCAGCCAGGTAACCCCTTGAGGTAAAAAGTGTAACTTTCAGGTAGTGTTACCCTGTTCTGGAACTTTTAAATTCAGTCTGATTACAGGCATGTTAATATGTCGGTCAGTCAGTACTAGCCACCAGAGAATGGTACAGTTAAATTTAGCCGATCCCCAAAAATACCTAAATTATCTAAAGAATCACCCTGGATAAATGCTCTAGACAAAGTGCCTCCTTAAGCTGCATGAAAGCGCCCACACAAACAAATATGTTTTGCTGTAAGCACACACATTTAGAGAAAGGAGAGAAATGCTGCACTAAAGCGAATTAAACAGTTATTAAAATACATGTACAACAAAACAAAATTCTGCTAACAAAAATTTCTAAAAACTACCATTGAAATTACATATCACAACAGACCTGCAGCTATACACATGTAGCTATGACACCAATGCTATGTGCCCCATAGTCTATCTGATTATGGGTTGGTAGAGTCCCAAATATTTAGAGTTGGGATTGTAACATTCCAAACCTCAGTCTGAGCATCAAAGACTTTTATTTCTGAGGACCACGGGATACTGCTCAAGTCATGGTACAATTCCATAAACATGATGTGAAGCTCAGACTCCTATACGTTGAGTCCACTCACACTGTAAGTAATACCTGATAATTGTCATCCAAAAGTAATTTAACAAAATATTTTTAATCATATTGGTGGAACTGAATTCTCTTAAACTACATATGGTTATTGTGTAAAAGTGTGGAATTATGTTTTAGGCCATATTATTGCAGATATATAAAAAATCTAAAGGGCTCTTCTGTCCAGCACCACAGTACACAGCCACTGAACAAAAGTAAATACATATATGGCAGCCTTACAATGTATGCAAGTACATAAAGACATAGAGGATTAAGGCAGGTGTGTGAACCGGTTAAGCTGGTTTATTATACTTCAGGCCAGTACTGCCCTCTGCCCTCTCTCTGCCATTCACCTTTGATACAGCAGCTAGCAAGCAGTAGGTGGAGATCAGGGGTGTGACTCTGATAAGAGGGAGTAGGTTTATGACCTTCAGTTCCTCATCACAGAAACCTACTATCCACATTCTGCTAAGACAACCATTGCCACTCCATTGTAGCAAATAGAGTGCTTGTCAGGGCAGCACACTGCTTCTCAGGCTCTCAGAAGTTCAGACTCAGGCCTGGTTAATCAACAACTGCAAAGTATAGTGAGATGGAGAAAGAGGTTAAGTGAGCTGTGCTAAAGAATCTGGCTTGCTCAATCAATACCACAGAGCTTTCTCAAAGTACAATTTGTCTGTGGAATCCTTAGAGTGCTTTGTACCCCCAAATAAAACTGGGGAGTGGCCTGGAAGAGATGATTGAGTCATAAAGCTAACTTTCAACTGGACCAGGAGATCGAGTGCTGGTGATGAATAACTGAGCTCTGGTCAGTGCTAGACTAAGGTCCATTGGCCATCTCTCAGAGGAAGAGAAAAAAATCAATGGCATCCGCCTCTGACAGGAGTAAGTGGGTCATACATCAGGGGTCCAGGGGTCCAACTCTGCTTAGCAAGAGCAGGCAGTGAGGCTGGAACACAGCCGGCAGTGACAGGCCACATAGAAGAACTGTCTGGCGAGGGCATATACAATATGTGGCCTTTTCCACATCAGCTGGCATAAAGACCAGTCACATTCTACTCAATTCTTGGTTTCAACCTCGACAGTTTTAATGGTTCCGAGAAAAACTATTGTACCTTTAGTTCTACAGTGTAATTTTTAGAAATTAAATTTACCCCCTTTTGAAAAGCTACCCTACTTTTCTGCTTTTTCTATCACAGACAGATATACACAGGTTAATGCCGTTATCAGAGCTAGGATTTTTACCCCTTCTTTTTTTGATTTTAGTTTTTTCTTCTCCAAGGTAAGGCAAGATGACAGAGGCCTGGCTACAAGGCCAGCTAACCGGTCTAAACTGGTTCTGGCATGGGGAGGTGCTGGCAATGAGAAGTGTAGTGTCGTTTTTTGCCTTCAGCCAAAAAGGAACTGTTGATGTATCATCAGCAGGTTCGGTGGTGAAGAGAGAGTGAGAAGGCATGAGCACAGGATAAAATGAAAGAAATATATAGAAAGATGATTGAAAAGCGAACAACAAAGGCTACTCCTGCATTTCCTGAAGGAAGTTTGTGCGCACACAGTGCTCTGCACTGAGTACATAGTAACTACACCAGCAGCCAACCAACTGAACATTGAATACACTCACGGTTATAGGTAACCCAAAGTCACACCCCCAATACAACCCAATGACTCATTCTATTTTTTGTAATGTAAATTATACATTGATTTGGATCCAAAAACATGCTTCAGTCGGTGACTTGTGTACAACAGTATTTGAAGGGTGTCTGTGCAGTTTCATTAATCACACAAATGTGTAGAAGAATAAGAAGACGACGTATGCGATAACAAAGCATTATAGATATAGCCTGTCTGGCAATGACAGTCCTCAAGAGTGTAAGATTTCTAGCTAGTTTCAATTGGTACTGAAAGCTAGATAGAGAAGAGGCTATGACAGCGTCTCATCAAATGCCTGGAATTTAGCCAAGTTCATCTGTTAATGGACAACCACCGTAGGGCCCAACAACCCTAACCCCCAGCCTCCCTCCTCCCTACCCACCAATGCTCCCTATGCACTCCCCATAACCGTCCTCTCCCTCCCTTCCTTCCCTTTCTCTTACTCTCTCCAGTTCTCCAAAAAGCTCTCTTTCTCAGTCTCTCATTTTCTCCCTGAAGAGAGCTGAACGCTAGAGAGAGAATATTCCTGTGCCTTTCCCTTTCTATTCAAGGTAAACAAAGTGTTCCAGGTTCAAGGCACACCCTGGGACCCCTTTCAAAGTCATCTATCATTCTGTCTGGCTTAGCCTGTTTGTCCACATTGAGCTGGAGCAGACTAATGGGGCAGCTGGACAATTTGCCTTTGTGTGGCTGCCCCCTCTGCTCTGGCATCTCCATTCCCGTGGACCTTCATGCACAGATGTGCTTGACCATTCCTTCCTCTGCGGTCCGGAGTTCTGTCTTTCCCACTCTCTCTAAAACAAGCGGCAGCTCCAACAGAAACCATCCAGTCAAACCAAAGTCAACCTTACGATAAAAGAATGAGATATGAGAAGACAGTGAGAGAACAGAGTAAGAGTGAGTTGAAGAATGGTTAGTATCATCCCCAAACGTGTTGAGACACATGCAATTGCTGAAGCTTCCCAGAGAATGACATGCAATGCAGAGAGAAAAAAAGAGAAAAAAAGATGAAAGAACAAGGGAAGTATAGAGTGCAGGATTGGAAAGAAGATTGCAGCTGTCACTTAAAGGATTTGAAAAGTAAAGACATTTTTCCATTGTCTACATGTTTTATTACAGTTGGCAACCAATAGTAGCACTGCTCTCTTTCCTTTCTTAGTTAAGTAATGTATTAGGAAAAATGCAATAATCATTTATATAAATATTTGTCCAAAAATCAGTTCGAAAATTTCAGTTAAAAATTCTAAAGGTCCGTGCACACAACAGGAGACACTGGCGCTGAATTCTGTTCCTGGCCAGTGTCAGCAACGAGAGACTGACATGGCACGGAGCCTATTGTTCCAGCAGCTATCCGATACCGAACAAGGATTAGGGCAGAAAAACAGAAAGCACCCCTTGTACTTTAAACATCAACATAAACCCAGACATGGAGGGTAAGGACTCTGAGCTGAACAGAAGGATCTGCAGAAGTTCACTTTGTATGTTTGACTGTGTGGTTGTGTGTATGTGTGTGTGTGTGTGTGTATGTGTGTGTGTGTGCGTGTGCTCAGGGCTCAGGGAACAGGCCAGAGACAGCATCGTCCTCTGGGGATAGGTTCCTGTTCAGAGCACCGACAGACACGGTTCACAACCCCCGCTGTGAAACAAAGAGTCCAGGGCCTTCGCCAGGATCTAAGCTCCTCTCACAAACACACACACACATATAGTACACAGACTATCCTCTGCTTTTACCGCATAAAAGTCTCAGCGCAGGCCACGCAACTCACAAAACAAACATGTTTCCCAAGAGCTGCAAATCTCCTCTACCCCACAATTCTGGTAAGCCCATCTGATGCCTCTATCAACAAGCACAGATCAGCCCATAACAGTGATGAAGCCACACATAAAAGCTGAGAAAGAGGCTGATTGACAGGATAAGACAGACCAGAAAATGCTAATGAGAGGTAAACAGAGGAGGAGAAAGAGAAAGAGAAGTTAGAAAAAAGAGCAAAAAGTTAGAGAGAATAGCTGTCGAATAACGACAGCTAATCACAAAGCATAGACAGCTAATCAGCTTCTGATCCAGAGATCAGACAGAGCCTGGACAAACTGCTCATCCCTCACACTCCGAGTCCATTAAACCTCTAGCATCATTTCACTGTTTCTTTACCCATTTTGGAACGCTAAATTATCCATTAGATTTCATCATATCTTACTAAAGCAATTACATCAAGAAAATGATAGCGCGTGTGGAATCAATTATGCATGCCCTTGGCCAGAGACCAGAGGCTGGGAAGTCTGAGAAGGCAGAGCCCCTCTACACACACACAATAAATACACTCAACCACACAGACCTTGACACCTACACACAAAGAAACCCACACCACAACAAACCACACACAAACACACAAATAGGAACGCGCTCTGTATCCCGGGTCTCACAGATGTGCCCCATCAGTTCATCTTACTGCCTAAAAAGTTCATGCACTTAATAATTTATTTGTGTTCTGGATACAGTTTCCCAGATGAATATTAACCACTTTGAAGCATGCTTGTAGCCAGAGTATGGCTAAGAGTCCTGAGGAAACAGTGCCTGCTGGGTCCCTCTAACCCCGGCGTTCTCCCCCTTTTTCCTTAGGCTCCCTCCCTCTCTCTTCTGTCCTTCGCCGACGTGTCCATTAGAGGAATGCACATTCCATCTCCCTGCCATTTACTTATTTATCCGAAGGTTAAAAATATTTTTAGTTTTATTAACAGTTTTATGACTCATCTGAAACAATCGTTTGGCAAGGCAAAATGGAGGGCATGAAATTGATATATACAATATGAAAAATATGTAAAACAAAAAAAAGTAGTTTAATTTTTATTCGTGTTCCGTTTCTTTTATTTAATTATTTGGGTTCATTAGAGGCCATGCACAATACCATATGACTGACAGCCCTTTGTTTGTGAGCTTTTTTCTTTTGGTTCCATTACATATGGAATTCATTTTCTTTGGGGCACAGCATAGACAGATACAAAGCAAGGCATGTGGTGTATGTGTGTGTGCCTGTGGCCATATACATCCAATGATGCAGTTACAAAGCAAAAAGCCATCTACACACATGTTGCACGATGAGCTACGAAATTAATTTACCTAGGCCTAACTATGCTAATAGTGACAGATCAGTCAGAAACATGATACAAGCGTTACATCCCTAACAATGATGACAGACAGAGAGAGAGTGAGACAGAGGTGTGTGTGGGTGTAGGCGTGTGTGTAGCCTGGTCAACATCTGCTTCCACACAGGGGAGGTGGGGGACATAAAGACTCAGCTTCATACATATACTATGAGAGGTGTATGAATGTGAATGTGAGTGAGAAAGTGCGAGCGAGTGTGTTGTAGCAAGGATGGCTACATGGGAGAGCTGCAGCACTTTGCTGTGTTCTTGAGTGTGAGTGTGTGTGTGTTGCCATGCTGAGGCTGATCAGTAGTGATTAACTGTGGCGCTGCATGCAAAGTGCTTTAATGAAGGGTTGCCGAGTCATCATGTAAATTAAATATGTCAAATCTCCTGGTGAACTTTCAATCTTCACGTGCAGAACGCAGCCTTCATTTACATCCCTCGTTTCTCCATTAGAAAAAAAGAAAATGCATGTAATATAAGCATTTTTGCATTTCTCTTTTCACAGAATTCCCTCCCCTGCGCAAGTAAGCACACACACACACACACACACACAGTACACGTACACTTACGCAAGCACGCACACACACAAATACACACGGCTCCCTGTTAAAGGTCTAACGGGCTGTGCTGATGTGTTCGGAATGCACATGGTAATAGGCCAATCAAAAATGCAAAACAATTGGCAATTACTGAGAGGATCTAATGGTCATTAGAATTTACAACTAGGTAATGAACTAAAGTCTGCCCATACCATGCATATTCATAAAGCAATTTAGGCCTTGAAGATTAAAGAAGTGCTTAAAATTCAAATGAGCCTCAGCAAATTATCAGTAAGGTTCAGTCAGGAAGTAAGGGCTTTATGTGTATCCATCTGAGCACGAGTATGTGCACAGGCATTCTTCTATGTCTAGAAGCGTGGGTTAACAATTTTCCTGTTAGCCAACTTCCAAGTTTTTTTTAGCAGGAAAATGGCAATTAGTCATTCTGTTTCAGTATAATTAAGTACAGTATTAAGAAAGTAATGGGGAATTTAAATAACTGACATGGAAATTCACTTTAGCGTCCTGTCAGCTACAGTGAGTAACCACTGAGTTGGTGCACCATCATTCATTGTACTGTAAAAATTGTATCACAGGCTCTCAAAAGGCATATGAGAAAAGCAACTGCTCTCTAATTGAGAGTTCTAATGACAACACTGCCTTGTGTGGTGTGTGTTGTGTGACAGCATGGTTGGCCCAGCTCTCTTGATGTAAGGGATGGAACAGCAGACTGTAGATCAAAGCAACACTAGTTAAACTTGTGCCTCTGCTAGCCTGCATACGCAAGGAATGGGGCATGTTCCCCCATAGTAGGCAGGAATTGCGAATGTCTAAACTAAGAAATATTTTACAAATGAAATACAATAACTGTGATATAACTATCAAATTACCCACTTCATACACAAGCAGACAAAAGTTTTGTAAACCTCTTATCATCTTAAGCACTTTTAAGAAAAAATCAATTACATTACATTAACATTGCTCATTGCTAGTATGTTGATAATGTGATTATAAATGATAATCAGACAAACGTTTCATAGTCTACATTGTAAGGACTAGATGAGTGGTGGCAGTGACAGATAAAGCTC
>JAYJMA010000036.1:1136397-1151200 GCA_036873895.1 Parotocinclus cabessadecuia | reverse complement strand
TTGGGGGGGGGGGGTATGAGGGATGAGCTGAATGACCGATGCGTAAATATGAAACACTCCAGATGCCAAAGGCCGTTGGACGTAAAATAAGCAAAATCTGGTTTTAGTACTACTGTAAAACGCCCGGTCTAAACGTAGACCTGAACTTGGATTAAGTCTCCACTGATGTTAAATATTCCGTCATACAAAATGGGACCTTGCCAAATCATATCGGATCGTATATAGAATATTATGAACATTTTTTATCAGGTTAATGACAAAAAGAATAGGTGGTAATGACCGAGCTAACAAGCCAGTCCTGCATGTGTCATTCTTTCATCAGCCAGTCTGTTTTTCGGCGACTACATTTCACCACCAGTCACCACCATAGCTGTGTTTCGTTTCAGCCCATCAAGGTATTCAGTGCATTGGCTGAAATTTGGCAGATGGGCCCAAGAGGTCTCTGTCATGTATGATGCAAATGAGTTTTTTTTTAAAGTGACTTACTTCATTCTGAACATAATTTTATTTCACGGTCAGAATAGACATTTTTATTATCCTCGATTTACATGTTCAGTCTCTTCTTCCCACACACAGACACCCACTTTTTGGTTGTTGTTTGTTTGTTTGTTTGTTTGTTTGTTTTTTCATAATGACATACGTAAGTATGGAAAACCATATGCGTTGCTCCATTTAACTTCTTGGTAGTCGCACTATAATTTAACGCATTTAAAAAGACCATTTTCCAACGATTAAAGCTGCATTTGCTATATCGAAAGTCGTAAATGAACTCGTAAAGCTGCACGTTTGAGATGCTAAAGAGACCACGCTGCGAATTTAAGCTTTCAAAAAGTGATTTTAGTGATTGATTGATATCGGTCATAAATTTTCTCGTAGCTTAGTCTTTGATTAGTCTGATCAGTCTCTGCATGAGGATGAGGAAACTAAAGTCGGCAAATTTCAATAAGCTATATCGTCCTGACCACTGTTCTGATTTTCTTTTGATAAAATGTGATCTTGATTAAGTCTCACTGACCGTTAAAAGCTGATTTCTGTATGTAAATGTATTTTCTAGGTGAACGCTATTTATACTGGCTGATATACAGTTTTATCCTTTCGAATTATCTTTAAAATAGCAACTTTAGTTAATGCAAGAGGAATGCAATTCTATTGTTTAAAAGCAATGTTGCTTGCAATCGATAATACTATAAATGAAGACATTAAGCACATTTAGCCTACAACATAATTACTGCTTTTTACCTTCCACCACCCCATTCACTTTTATTGCAAATGACATCGTTAGAAATGTAGAGTATTTTTAACTCTGGCGAAAAGACAAGTTTAGACCAACCGTGCAATGACTAATTTAATAGATAAACACCAGGAAACAGTCTGGGGAGTTTGTGGTTAGTCAAACAAGAAGTGTCCATTAAAAGTATATTTGGATTTAGATCGAGATGTATAGGTTACTGGCTCCGAGCTTCACTGATGTAGCTATTCAAAGCAATAAAGCCTCGTCAGTAGGCTTTGCAGCTTATACACGAGTTAATAGCTTTAATTCAATCATACAGCAATGAAGCAGAATTTATTAAAGGCATGGTCCCACAAATACCCTGGTGTCAAATGGGAGACGACTTAACATAAAGGGTTCGTCGACGATCGTGAGCAGAAAATGGAAACCTTTGAACCACCGAATACCAAAATAGTGAAAGTGAGTCTTACTTCAAAGGAAAGAAAGAGAGCTGGAATGGGAATTATCTTTAAAAATCCCTAGTAAGTCATGCCTTGGCTTTTTGGAAGAAATTTTTTAAGCTTTAGCAGTTCAGAGATATTCAGAGACTGAAAATTAATATTAATGGGTAGATTCCACAATGGCATTATCACACGGAGCGATGGGTGGGCATGACATCTGGGTTTTGGCAGGTATTAGATATAATCAAAGGGATTACGGGACTGTGGGAAAATTATAAACGCGAGTGCGAGTTCTTACATAAAAAGCATCGGTCTGTGTCTGTCTGTATCCGAGTCCCAGAGAGAGGGATGAAATAGAAGCAGACAGGGATAGACAGACTGACAGAAGGACAGGACTTGAGTTAAAATAGCTTTGGAGGTGGAATTGGCTTATAGTTTGCACTCAGTCACTCGCGCGCAAGCACACACATACACACAGTCATACATGCCATTGGTGGGTGTGACATCTGGAATCTGTCTTTCTCTCATCAATTCTTGATACAGGCTAATGCATGCCCATGTTTAGTTGCACCAGTCGCTGAGTCGTGGTTAATTTTACTCTAAACGGTAGTTATGATGATGTATGCACAGTTTAAGATAGCACACACAGGACACTATCGTTTATCTGTAACCTATTGTTAGGATTTGCTTTATTTAGACGCATTTACATTGGGCGCTGAATAAAGCGTGACTTATTCTGTACACTTTCAGACAGAATTAAGCATCCGCTCAAAATGTGGCTGGAATACAGACCAAATATAATTAAAATAGATATTTAAATCGTGTAGATCCTGTAATGGTATTTTAATCATCTATATGAGCGCACAATACAAACTATATTCACGAGAGCAGTTCATCATAAATGTGGTCAACGGCTACAGACCGGTGTACAAGCAAAAGGGATTCGGTAGTACTGTATACTGTATGTTGCGTTATAATGTCAATTGGTCGTGATTCAAGCCCCCTCTAGTGGGTAGATATTGTATGGCAAGAGATGCTCTAGTTACAACTCATAACGTAGTAAAGCGCGTCTGTTTGTGGTAGCAGGATTCACAGTAATCTCTTTAACTATTCAAATTATAACGGTTTAAAGTAATATAAAGAATGAATGAATGCATGTTTCTATGACAGTATGTCACGTAATAATTCTAAGCCACCCATTATATTATTTTTAACTGCTGTTGACCATATGGCACAGTGGTTCTTTTGTCTTTTCATTTTCCTTTGATGGTTGTATATATTTATTCTTCAATACAAAACCTGTAGAGGTGCATGCAAGCTGTTGACTGTCTGGAACTGCAATGACTAACTTCCTATAACTAATTATGCGGAGTGATATGCTTATCTATAACTAAAAGAAATCTTTTAAATATTGGAACTGCGCAGATGTTGCTATGCCATTGGCAAGTAGTAGTAGTTTGTAGTATAGTAATTTTATTAATTATATCATTGTATGATTAGTAGTATTGTTGTTGCTGCTGCTGCTACAGGAAAATGTGTATAATGTTAATATCAGCAGCGCTACGGTATATTTCCAACAAATTTATTACTTCGGAAGTGAAGTTGCACGGCCTGGTTATCTGAACTAATAAATGATTCCTTTATGTCATAAAGAAGTTTGCAGCGATACCTTGCATACCTATTGTTAACGGAATACATGTATTAGTTAATGCATTAATAAAAGCTTTTAGACAGAAAATTATTTCGCAGTTTGCTTTGAAATGTTACATTACCTAACTTTTTCATTACAGCAATAATTTTTAACATTTTCCGTTTCCTTTTACTTGTCCATTTCATAAATACACTCTCAGTATAGTGTTGATATGGTCTGTGTTTCAGAACCTTGGACAGCGCAAATTTTCTCTGCCACAACGGAAAGTGTTTACGGACCATACATTTCTCATATTAATATTAAAAGAGCAAATACATATTGAGATAGCTACGTGACATGTTTCGTTTTGAGTTATGCGCATATTTAAATTACAGCGCTTAAATAACTTAGAAATATTAGCCATTTGTTCTGACTGAAGTTATTCGGCGCAAGGATGAGTGCATGTGGTTTTCCGAAACAGATCGAAATTAAAACTTGACACGTTGATGTTAAGATGTAGATTTGTTTTACTACCGACTAAAAGTGTGGTGCGACCTGGCGTTTATACGCAGTCTAACTTTGAATTTAGTAGTTAAGGAACATAAATCGGTATTTCAGGGTCTCTGAGATTCAAATAAAAAGTCAAATAAAAAAAGGCAGAACACACAAAAACGGAGGGAAAACGTCGAGCAGATCTGCAGGAATATGTCCAAGAGCGGATACGCATTTCCACACTCAAACTTTCACAAGACAATCGTTTATGGTATAAAATAAATAAGTAAAATAGCCAGAAGTTAAAACACAAGGCATTAGATTCGTGAAAGTGAACGAAAATATGAATGAGATTCACTGCAATGTCTTGTATATTTTTGTTTCCTGCTTGTTTTAAACAATCAGTAAGATAAGCATTGCCGCTGCAGAATCTTTCGTTTAGGTTTATTTAATGTAGCGTGGGAACACTAAGTGTTTATATGGTTAGTAGTGATTTGCTTAAGTTCACCTTCCACCTTTGCCTCCATTTGATTCTATTATTCCCAACACTGTAATTACAGGTTCGTTCTTTTGTTTTGACAATATCATGGATTTCGTATTTGGACTGCTTTGTGATCAGTTTGTGATCAATTTGTTCTTGCTAACAAAACCAATCTAAAAGTTACAGCAACAACAGCAAAGTCAGTGATAATATGACGACCTTCCCGGATACAGCCAGCAATACTGGTGCAATAACTGCCAACACTGGTGCATCTCCAAGGAACATCTAATAATTTAAAGGTAAACATTGTCAAAACAACTCCTGGCTGGGTATTCTCTTGTTCCTGTCTCAACCATCAGGACATATAGCTGCTACTTTGCATGTGACTGCATCCAGCTGAAATTCACCTGTCAAGCAGCTTTCCAGCTCAAGGAAACCAACATCGCATTATGAAGATAGAGCAAATAAAGCGGATACCTACAAAAAAAACGCTTTTGTTTGATATTATTGTCTTGTCGGGGGACTTCATCTATAGTAATTGTACAGACGAATAAATGAATGTCGTGCAATAATTAACCACGTGGTGGCATTAAAGTGCCATTTTTAAACCCACGACAAGTCCGTAGCCTTCATTCGCGATGATAGATTCTCTTATTTCCTAAATGTTAAGATTTAATGTTTTTTGCAAGTTAATCACTGGTTTATATATATATATATATATATGTGTGTGTGTGTGTGTGTGTGTGTGAGCGTTACGTTATGCGTATACATTAACAATGTTGAAATATCGATTTATGCACATTACACAAAATTTAGAAATTAGATACAATTCAATGGATGTAATGAAGATAAAATCGATATATAATTATGCTTTCCATATACATAAGCATTTTATTATATTTTTATAACAGATGTTACACAAATTTGGCATGAAAAAGTAAAAGATATATTATTTGTCATGTTGGTAGCTTAGTATCATCTTGTTTAAATGCATTTTAATACAGTAAAAGTATACTTACTATATACACTGCTCACAAAAATTAGGGTGTAGGCTATTTGATTATGGGATGTTTCATTCTGAAGTATCCCTTTATTTTTGCATTTTTACATAACAGTTGTGAGCAGATGGTGAATGGTTTGACGATGGTTTATCCTGTCACTCGGTGCTGAAGTTCAAAAAGAGCATCAGAATGGAGAAGACAATGTGGCATGCTGGAAGAGATGGTCTAAGTATTTCAGAAAATGCTGATCCTCTGGGATTTTCACACATTGGCATCTCTAGGGTTTACAAAGAATTGCCCAAAAAAGAGACAATTTCCAGGTGGCTGCCATTCTTTGTGAAAAATGGTCCAATTCTTTGTTTAATGTCACTCTCAGCACCAATGGCTGTTCACGACATTCATAACAACATGAAAGCATCAAAAGAATCCATCCTGCCTTTTGTCAGTGGTTCTAGGGTTGCTGGTGTAACGGTGGGGGATTTTTTCTTTGTACAATTTGGGCCACTTAATACTAACTGAACATCATTTAAATGCCACTGCCAGTACCCATCTTTTGATTACTACGTACAGCAGGATAACACTCCCTGTAACAATGCAAAAATAATCGTAAACTTGTATCTTGATTATTATAATGAGTTTACTGTACTCAAATGGCCAACAAAGTCGCCAGATCTTAATCCAATAGAGCACCTTTGGGATGTGGTGGAACAAGAGATTTACATCATGGATGAGCACCCGACAAATCTGCAGCAATTCCTGGCACAAATGCTATCACACATTAATGCTATCCATATGGATCAAAATCCCCGGGGAATGTTTCCAGCATCCTGGTGAAGCTATGCCACAAAGAAATAAGGCTGTATTAAAGGCAAAATGGGGACAACTCAATACTAGCATGGTGTACCCAATAAAGTGGCCGGTCAGTGTAGACTATTTTTTACACCTATATGCTGTAGTGTAGTGGAGACAATCTATTTCATGTACATTTATTTTTTATGTTGACTTGTAACTTTATTCATTTTCAAATTTATTCTTGGATAAATGATGATTATGGAGTGTTCGAGTGGAGGTTCTGTACTACATTAATTTCAAATCAGTTTTGCTTTGAAATAACAGTCAGATGTAAAGCAACATCATATAACATAGCAAGATCAGATGAACTTCCTGAAGCCCTCAAAGGATGGTTTTGATGGCTATGCATTGGAAAATGATTTAAAAATTGTTGAACCATTTAATCGTTCGAGTTCGTTCGTTAAATCGAGTTCGTCATTTATCTGAAATAATTTATACCAAACCAAATGCTGTCCATAATATGAACAAATGATGCTAAAGATGTTACAAAGAGTAATGCAGAGTCTAATTAAATAAGTCAAAGAGAACAATATTATTTCACACAATTCACCTGTCAATATGGACGAAGTGCACCAGCACAAGTTTGATGTTCCTGTTGATGTTTTTACGAGATGAGTCATGTTAAATAAACATTTTCAGAGATCTGTTGAAAGTTAATGGAAAATTGGAATATTTTAGAAATATAGTCATATAGGAATACAGTCGTATGCAACAGACCAGGCACTAACGGTGAAATTATTTGTTTTGTTCAAGCAACTGATTTCCAGCACTAAAACAGATGTTAATACATAATGTAATTTGAAATAAATACACTTGACCCTGCATAATTTTATTTTAGAAATCAAACACGTAATTAACCAATGGTGCCCAAAATGAAAATAACTGAAAAGATTAAATTGGAGTTTTTCAACAATAAACAATTAAATAGATGACAGTACATTACTGTACATATTACACAGGTGAATGGTGGCGCAGCAGTTGGCCCTGGGCTCCACATGTGTGGAGACTGCATGTCCGCATGTCTGCATGGGTTTTCTCTGGGTACTAGGATAGGTTAAATACAACTGTTCAACTGCTCATCACGTACACATTTTACATTTGGCATTTAGCAGAAACCCTTATCCAGAGTGACGTGCATTTAACGCAGTTTTACAATCCAAGCAATTGTGGGTTAAGGGTCTTGCTCAGGGACTCAACTGTGGCAGAGGTGGCATTTGAACCCTGGACCTTCTGGTCCATACATACCCTAACCACTAGGTCAACACAGTCCCATTAATGGAAACAACGCAGTGCAAGATCAAGATGACCTGCTGAAGTTCAAAAAGAGCATCAGAATGGAGAAGAAAGGTGATTTAAGTGATTTTGAAGGTTGATGGTGCTAGACGTGCTTGTTATACGGACCGAGGCAATGCCTTTGTGTTTTTGAACCAATTTGCAGTGATACACACAAGAGACCAGAGCCAGAGATAAGGTGTAGTTTATTAACAAATTATATGTTGTGTGACATAGCTTCAGTGGGTTTGGTGCATGAGTGGTGAGTGATTTTGATCCGAGTGCAGGCTTTCGAGGTAAGGCACACTGATAGCGCCAAAGCCGACAATGGAGAAGAGCATTGCTGCAGAAAACTCGCTGGCAGATTGTTTAGTTGGCAGGCTTAAAAAACACAGCAGCAAACATAAAAAGGTGAAGCAACAGGGCACATTAACAGAAGGTATGCAAAATATTAACTAAGCCTTCTTAAGTATACCATGCTGATTGATCATTGTGAAGGTGTGTCTCACACAGGACCCAGCTACCACCACAGGATGTCACCAAAGCTGCCCCCAAAAAAACTAAGTAAAACAAGACAAATCACACAAACACAACACAACACAGTGAAAAAAGGGGTGAAATGAGCCCATCACAGGACACACCACTAACAGAGTGTTACTTTAGAACTGCTTGTATCTACTAGTATTTTCACACACAGTCATTTTTAAGGTTTACAAAGAATGGAGTGAAAAAGTGAAAATATCCAGTTCCCGTGAGTGAAAGTTCCATATGTTTTTTCACTTAATTTCCACATTTGTAAAAGAAGAATGTCTGCCTATGGGCGTTACAACTATGTGGTCAACTTTCTTACCTGATTCATGCTCTTCATCCTGCTCTCTTGCCTTCTTTGTCTCCGCTCTTCCTCTTTGTCCTGCCAACCAAATGGCAAATATAACAAATTACAAATAATTAGTATACTTATCTAATAAGAGACAAATAAGTAGGTCATACCATTTCCGAGGCAAGGGGAGTGCTGGATTTTCCTTATTAAAATGTTAGGTTTTAATTAGGGATGCGCCAATCATGTTTTATGCTGCCAATTCCGATACCGATCACCCATGAGTGCCGATCACTGCCAATCACCGATACCAATCACATTGACAGGCTGTAATTTTTTTTTTTACATTTTTCTTCAGTCAGTTTAGTTATGATGAGTGCTACTGGCTAGTTCATCTGGAAAAAAAGGAACAATGAAATAATCTTAAAAAAATACTTGCAGGCACAAGTATTCTTCCACCACTGAAAAAGTCTGGTTATCTAACCTGATGAATCCAATTTTTTTTCGGGTTATTTGCTTAGACTTCTGACTGTCAAGCTCATACAGGCGAGTGTTGGCATTTCATTCTTTTTATTCTTTGCAGTGAGCCTCAAAAACTCGCCATACTCCGCCAAATGTGTGTTCTTTAAATTACTAAATTAGTTGTGTTGAAGCATTGTAATGTGCTTCCCACGCGAGGTATTTTTTCATTGTGTTGCAGGATGTAAACTTTACATCACTCTCACAGACCATGTAAAAGTTCCACATGACAGACATGCTCGTTTATGAGTTGCTGCAGAGCGCCTGGTCAGCGTAAAATAAAGAGGCAGGGACACATCAGTGCACACAGGGCCTTTGCGGGATGCAAAGTACAGGTGATCGTGTTTCTGTGATTGCCAATTAAAGGCATTGATCAGCATATGCTGATCACATGCTTTGTCACGGAAAACAGCCAATAATGTTCGGTGGCCAACCGATCGGAACACCACTAACCATATACAAGAGTTTTTACAACAAAAAAGGCTTCTGACTCTCGGTTTTAGGAGTGCTAGGACTAAAATTCAGCACTAGACTACAGTCGTCTGTGGTGGTGGCACAGGAAAATTTAGCAGACACCCTTATCCAGAGCAACTTACAACTGATCCAAGCAATTTGTGGGTTAAGGGCCTTGCTCAAGGACCCAACTGTGGCAACTTGGTAGAGGTGGGATTTGAACTCTGGTCCAAAGAATTTGTGGTCAAGTCCTAGTCCTAGTACAGTACATTAACCGCTAGGCTACCACAGTCCCGTCGCATCACCAGATTTGTTTTATGAATGAACAGCCAACAGATCTCCACCAATGCCTACATTCCATTCTGTCATGTCATTATGGACTAAAATCTTTTAGGAACATTTCCAACATTTTGTTGAATCTATGCCACATCTATTTCTTCAAACGAGTCTGGCATTTGAAGGCAAATGTGGATCCAACCTCGTACCTGCATGATTTACGTTATAAAGTGGCTGAATTGTTTCATTAAATAAAAGCACAAATTTCAATTCATGAATGTATTTCTTAAATATTAAATAAATACATAAAAATCTAGCTGTTTGTCAATGATATACAAATGTTTGGCATTTAAAAATCTTTTTTTTATTGCAATGGGTATATTTTTACAGAACAGACAACTACTGACTTTTTGGGATGCCTATATTTGTTTTTTGTTGTCTGAACTCTGTGTTTATTCTTATAGATGTCAACTACATAAAATGGTATTATTACTACATTAGAGCCTAGATGGTATTCACTGTATGTCGGGTGCTGCTAACAATTTAGAAAACATATAGATCATATGCATTTTAACCTGTCATAACAGAACCCCAAGTGATATTGTCACTCTAGTATCACTCTATGATGCAATCCTTACTATAAGGAATAAAAAATTATCAACCTGAAAGAGATAATATGAGTGAGGTTATTTTGAGAGAGACTGCCTGCTCGTACATACATACCTCTTGTAAATGTTCTCTAGCATGTTCCATTACTTTTGAGAAATAAATAACCTTGTTATTGTTTACTGTAAAGAAGCTCAAATGCTATGCCCAGTGAGCATCAACTGACCCAATGTGTTCATTACCTTCCATTATTGATGCAACTTTGTCTAACTCCACATAGTACACAAAACTTTGTAACAGGAAAGTTACAAACATTCCTGGCACTGTGGTAGAGTGCAACATATTCTCCAATGCAATGTCTAGTGCAGCAGTGTAGGTTGTCTCTTAGTTGATAAAGTCCAAAGCCAAAGGAATTCACTGAGGGTGTCTGTCCTTTGCAGATCTCCTTAACTAAACCATCTGACTTGTATGTTGCAAGGTGAGCCCAAGGATAAAGCCTTTAGGTCCTGCTGTCAACCGCAGCTAGCTGCTACCTCTGACCCCCATGCAATTACCATTAACAAATATCGTGTGGATCACCAGACCATAGATGTTAACTGGCAGATTTCACCTTAAGAAAAACCATATCAGCAGCAAGTGTTTTAGCTGTTTCTGTAGGGGTGCTGGATTTTACAGGGACAAACTGCTAACCTTATACCTAGTCCTTCCACTGGGTAATCCCATACACACATACTTTTTCCAATACACCAATTTTCAAATTTATTTTAATTTTTTTTATGATGTATTAACACTTGGTAAAATATGCCACAAATCCATTAGAGGTTGTGTGTCCAGCAGAGATCCAGTTCACTTTTCATTTTAAAATTATATTATTTATATTAACAAAATATTTAAGCTGACCAGCTCAGAGGTAATTGCTGGATCTGCTTGCAATGTGAAGTGGATGGGTTGGGTTGATGTTTTCTATCTCTTATCAGTACTACCAAGGCAGTGTTGCAATCCGATGGAGACTTACCTAAAAAACCCTTGCTGTGAGTGGGTGAAGATGATGAAAGTTAGAAGTCTACACATTTTGATGCCATGAGCATATATTTGCACATATATTATTTATTTATTATTGTCAGTGAGTATAATATCGCTAACTTTTTTTCCTTCCGACTGTCTTGTGTACTGTACTGCACTTGAATGTGGCAGCTGCTCTCCTGTCTTTTAGTCGACTGTTACGACCTATTTTACCCTGATTCCAGTTGAGATGGACATGCAGAAACTACAGGAAAGGTTTGCCAAGGGATCCCTCAAATAAATCCCTGCTATTGACTGATGTCTTCCCCACTGGCATGGTTGAGACAATACATCAAGATAGGCAACCAAGCCTAAGGCAAAAGGTACCCAGTAGAGCTATAATGTGAGCACAAAAAATACACCAATTATTAGCCAAGCAAACCTGCATTTCCTAAAAATATATCAAATTAAAGTAAACAAATTTAACATCGTGCTGCCTCAGTGGTCGCCTCACAGCTCCACCTCTCCAATTCGATCCCTAGGCTGGACTCTGCCTTTGTGTCGCTTGCACATGAACTCCATGTCCACGTGGGTTCACTCTGGATACTCTGAATGTTTTCTCCTACATTCGAAATACATGCTAATTGATGTTACTAAAATGTTCTTGGTGTGTGGATTGATGTCCTGTTTAGGATACACCCTGTGCCAGCAGCTGGACAACAGCTTTCTTGTGACCCTGACTAAGATCATAAAGAGATTAAAAAATACATGAAAACAACAAAACATATAAGAATGTGGTTGGCTAGAAAATACTCGCTAAGTTCTATCACGTTGATTTGTTAGAAGATTTATTTACACTGTTCTCAAAATGCATTATGAATTAGCCTCTATTCTCTATTTTGTGAGCAGTGTATTAATAGAATATTGCTTTATATGAAATGTCCACATTTTAATACAGACGCTAAACAGAACTGTGAGTAATGTGTGTGAGAAAACCTCCAACAGCTGGCTGGAGATCTGCGCACGCGCAGTAAACACGTCGACTTTCGTGCTCGTGTGCGATATAGCGGTCTCTTTTGAGTTTTTTTTTAAGTCAATCTCCTTCATTAAAATGTCTCATATTAAACAGAAGCAAATGGTGCTACTGTCTTTCTCTCACACGAACGGTAGCTCACAGCTCCGGTTCAAGGGGACGCGACTTCTCAAACAATTTCTGCGCAAAGCCTGTCGGGATATGGTGGGCGCCATATTGGAGTGTAACTATTGTTATAAAAAGAGAATGAGCCGCTACTAAGCTGAGTTTATGATTTGTATTGTCGTGATTTGACTATATCGATGCTATTTTCTACAAAGGGTCATGAAAGAAACGTCAACGTAAGTCACTCTGCCGCACAGTGGCGGCGTTTTTACTTTGATTTTCGTACTGCTTGAGAAAGGAATGCAGTCGCGGGTGGTCTGCTATCGTGTTTGTATCAGACAGCTAACGTTAGCCTAGCAGGTGGC
The DNA here is from genome assembly GCA_036873895.1 of Parotocinclus cabessadecuia. Taxonomy (NCBI): domain Eukaryota; kingdom Metazoa; phylum Chordata; class Actinopteri; order Siluriformes; family Loricariidae; genus Parotocinclus; species Parotocinclus cabessadecuia. The sequence continues at coordinate 1,138,625 of JAYJMA010000036.1, read as the reverse complement.
ATATCAACAAGAAGCTGTGTGGCTTAAAAAAATAGTTTAGCTTATCGACGTGCTCATGACTTGGAATAAAAGGGTTTCGTACGTTTGGTGTGTAAGTGTGTTGTTTAGACAAATCGTGAGAGATGACATAATGAAGCATAACTAAGTAGGAAAGCAGTAGCTTGAAGTTCTGTGTGCCTCAACGCACATGTACTGAATAGTTGATGTAAATAGTATGGGCACTATTTGATTGTGCAGTCGTTAGACGTACAATTTTGTGCGGGGATGTTGTTTGGGAAAGACACATGACTGTTGCTCTCCTCATATATAAATACGTTAAATGCCAAAATATATACTCTACTAGTGCTTTTGTTACATACTGTGTCTAAGTACGCGCTGAGCTGAAATGATATGACCGTCTGTAATAAGAAAAAGATTGTCGGCTAAGTAATCACTGCACCCGTAAGATTAGTTGGCCTGACTTTAATTGTTGCTGCTTAAAAACTGTAATTAACCTAGAGGATCGAATACGTGTGTTTCTAAAGCCCTAAACAAAACAACCGCCGAGGTCAGCTGTTCTATTTGGTTGGCACAATAAGTAGAACACAAATGTGTATTGCTATTTGAAGAGAACAATCTGTTGTTGTTGTAAAAGCCAGAACTTGTATTTTATGGACGAAAATATTTGGACGCCTACACATTACACCTAAAGGAGACTTTATGACATGCCGTTGCTAAATCCATAGGAACTAATACAGAGTTGGTTGTTCTTTGCGGTAATAACCACGTCCACCCTTATGAGATGGATTTCTACAAGATTTTGAACCACATCTGTGGAACTTTTGCCCATTCATCCAGAGGAGATTATAGGAGGTCAGGCACTGATATTGCATGAGAGAACCTGCCTCTTAATCTTTGTTCTAGTCCACCCCAAACTCACCCACACGTTACTGACCTTGTTTTGTGCACTGGGGCACAGTCATGCTGCAAAAGAAAACCCTCCCTAAAGTCCCATCCCTAAAGTTGGATGCATACAATTGCCTGTATACACAAACAAATAAAAGAAATTCAGATTCAGAAAACTTTATTCATCCCCTAGGGGCAATTGAAGAATCAAAGAATAAAAGGATGTCAATCAAGAATTCTATTCTGGTTTTTCAGCTCAACCCAGCCCGTGTTGTTGGGAGTTATTTTTTGCTTAAGACACTTAACACACAGGATCCCAAAACGCAGACAATTTTTTTTTTAAAGAAATAAACTTTTTTTTTTAATCCTTACTCACCACTACCAATATACATTACAAAGCCTGCTGAAAACTTGAATGTTTTCAAGATCATTAAAACAGTATAGTGACACAATGCAGGTTTTTTTATTTTGTGACATCTATCAAAAGGTAATTTATCTTTATTTATCACCTATTAGAGTTCTTTACACAGCCTAAGTACTGTACAATGTACGTGACTACGGCCTTTTCTCTCTCTATTTCCCGGCACTCATCACTCCTGCCATATGACTTCCTGCATCACACTCTGCTGACTTCCTCATCCACATCAATTGTCTGGGAATATTAAGAGTATGATGTATGTATATTTTGCTATCGGAGGGCCATCGTAAAACGGGGACTGTAATGCTATACATCTTTTATTTTTAACAATTGGAACATACTGCTTCAAAATTGTTGTTTTTTTTTGGTACTCTGGCATGACGTTATTTTATGAGCACTATATAGATCATTTTGTAGACTTTTAGCTTTGCTGCTTCAATCTGCTGATTTTGTGCCATTTAACCAAGGTCTTGAGGAGTATAGTAGGAAATAAAAATCAGTGTTGTGTACCTTTTAATTCATGTCGGATTGACAGAGAACTAGTGTGTTTGACACAGTGACAGAAAAGAAAATCACAGGCTACATTATTATCAAACAAAATTACACTCTATATGCCCATCAGTTTCCCCTCTATGTAAGAAACTCTTAGAGGGCACCATGGCCCATTTTGTTTTGGTTTTGCCTTAATCTCCATAACTTTTGGTCTCACACATTCGACTGCTACTCCAGTGCATACTCAATTGAGCTCGTCACAGACTCCACAGTGGCAATTCTGGGCCGGCCATTTAACAATAAAACTTATAGTCTCTGTACAATTAGGGCAATTCACTATGGAATGTCTCTTGCTAAGAGAACCTTACTTATGCTTTGGAATAAGGAAAGCGCACCTAAATTCGAATCATGGCTTAAAGATCTTTGTAATACA
>JAYJMA010000036.1:1099385-1109479 GCA_036873895.1 Parotocinclus cabessadecuia | reverse complement strand
ATAAACCTCATTTCAATCCTGAAATATTACTGTGTCCATCAGTTATTAGATATATCAAACTGAAATGGCTGTTGCAATCACCCAAATATTTAGAACTAAAAATGATTAAGATTAATAGGGGTGCCCAAACTTTTTCATATGACTGTATACAAAATCCAGAAACTGGCAAGAGAGGGTTGGAACCGTTTTCCATATGTCATGGAGAAATTACCTCACAGAATTATTTAATGCTGGTTATGGTAGTAATGTGTGACAACTCGCAGTGCTTCAACCCTGCTGAGTATGGGACTACCTAGTTGAAGACCAGTCAGAGTGCGCCTGAGCCTTGTTTGCTTTGAATTGTGCTGGAGCGCAGTTGCCTATCAAGATCACGTTCAACATCATGATATTCAAAACACACTCGCACAGCAAAGTGTATTTACTTTGTGGATTTTGTTTTTGGTTTCGTTTTGGATGATCTGACACCGCACCCTCATACGGAGCTAATGTCTAATGGGTTTAGCGATAAAATGACATGCATACTGTGACTGAGCACCTCTTCAGGCTTGCCTGAGGACCCCAGCATGATACAGAGCATTCACACTAGTCAAACGAACCATGCTTAGGGATTCAAACGTGCCTGGGCATGATACACATTGCCCAGTGTGTGTGTGTGTGACCTGAGATTCTGGTCTGATGATATTGTCTGATGACATATTTACTGATGACCATTTACTTGTTTATGTGCTGGCAAAAGGATGCACTATGGGGACATATTCAAAAGGACATTCTTTTTAATAGAGTGTAATGTTCTGATAGGCAAACCTTGGGTTCATACATCATGACGACGTTCATTTGGTGCACAACACTTAAAAATCATGGGTAAACCTTTTTGTGGCTCATAATTTGAGCACAAGATTTAACTATTGCCCACATTAATGTTGCATGTTGGAAAACAGACAGATAATAATGATAATAATACTGTTTTTAAAAACTATTTATTGTCTATTTACTGTTTATTTTGTGATTACAGGGGAATGTTTGTCAAACTACGGGATAAGTTCCGGCACCCCGAGTGTTATGTCTGCACGGACTGCGGAGTGAATCTGAAACAGAAGTGACACTTTTTTGTCGAGGACAAGATCTATTGTGAGAAGCATGCACGTGAGCGAGTGACTCCTCCTGAGGGTTATGAGGTTGTCACAGTCTTCCCAAAGTAGTTTTTTTTTTTTTCTCAGAATCTGATTTTGTACTGGACATGTGCGTGTTCTAGTGAAAAAAATCTGGACAAATATGTAATACTATGTTTCAAACAGTTCCAAAAAGTCAGTATTTTTTGGGGGGGAAACACCAGCTACATCCGTTTACAAATATGTCACATTTTGCTTATGGAAATTAACCACGTTACATGTTATTACCTAAAACATTCCTATATGATTTCATATGTGAGGAGGTTAATTAGTGCACTGGTGCTATCTTTCCAAAACCTCACACAATGCTGATGCTTAAAATATATGACACACTGCCGATTTGAACTTTTGCACTTGAAGTTAAATGCTTAATGGAAAAAAGCATAGAATGGGTAAATGGATTATGGTGGCAGGGTTGTTTTGGCACATTTACTTCATGATATGTATTTTGGAATTTGGACACCCAAAAGCTTAAGGGACCAACTAGTTTAATCTAACTGGAACAATCTCAGCTGTTTTGCTTTTCTCATATATTATTAACAGTACACACCATTTCGTATATTCATGTTTTTAAAGCACTGTTTAATTCATAAGTGTTTCTTCCTTTGTAATACATGACGGAGTAAGAAATTGTCTTTTATTGTCAACTTTATAGCCTGCATAAATGGAACAAGAGGATACTGATATTTAAGCAACTTGACTTGTGGCCATAAAATTCATACACTGTTGTACGAGTGTTTCATAGAACAGTTTTCAGTTCCATACATATGGTTGAGTCTGTTTGTCTTAAATGTTGTTCATAAATATTAAATTTCCGATTTGCCCATACAGGAAACTGCTTTCATAATGGTTCCATCATCTCATATACAAACCCAACTCTTTGTTGAAATACTGATGTTTACAGTGTCTTTAGTGTTCACTTGACCGTGTAATCACTTGGACCAAAATACCAATAAATTTAGTAATTGCCAAACATTGGTGCAGTTGCATTTTGCATTCTTTACACTTTAGGCATACATGACAGTTAAGCATACATAACTGTAGTTTGTTGGAAATAATAATGGACTTGTTCATTAAACATTTACTTTCCTAACTACTTCCTAAGGGTTATGACCTATTTTGTAATTTCCCATCATGTTTCAAGTTATCTAGTATGTTGCTCACTGAGCATGCAGTTCAAGCATCACTCAATGTAGACGCATGTAAATGACGTAGACATACCTTGGGAATGCTTAGTCAGGTTAAATGCTGTAATGCCTGTAAAAGCTATGCACAGTTGTGTATTGCTCACAAAAATAGGGGACACTTCAAAGTGAAATATCCCATAAATATTTCCTAAGTTTGTAATAGCTGCTGTTGGGGCAGACGCACTTATTCCTCAGGCTGTATTATAGTTAGTATTCTTATGTCGTGAGTATACACTTATGGCTCAAAGGCACTGTGACTGCTCTACATTCAAATGTTAAATTGGTGACTGAGGTGGACCCAATCCATGGCATCCAGGGCATGTCTATGCCTGCACACTGTGTGCTCCTAGAACATACACCAGAGCCTGTGATCCAGGCCAGTGGAAAACATACTTTAAGAAGAAGAAAACTCTTATATTTTAACCAAGCAGCTGTTTTTTAAGTTCACACAGAAAATCTTAAGCAGTCATCTTTATTGAATCATGACTTTCTCCTGACCAAAGTATTTTTTTTAAATCATTAACATGTGGGATATTTATGAATGCATGGACAAAAGTATGTGAACTTTTATATATATGGAAATGAGTAGACAGAATAGCTACATAGCTGAAATGTTTATATCCACCATTTGGACAATAGTCAAAAAAGTGTAAACCTACTTGAGGAATTTAACATTGTTTCTATGCACATTCAAGTAGAGGTAAGGGAGGCAACATATTTTTAATGGTTAACTTTTAGAGATTTGAGGAATATTATATTAGTTTGAAATCACGGGGTCTGTGTATCTATAAATAGATATTTGAATTGAATTTGAATACCTGAGGGAATGCTTTTCTTTCATCTAACCACAAACATGAGCACCTGGAGGCTGCTAGATGCTACTAGAACTTTGAGTAGAACCAGTCAGACAGATTGGAAAATATAGGGCTTTTTGACAACAGATGCTCAAGTTGGATTTGGAATAAAAAGAATGTGTGGTTATACAGAAAAGATCAAAATCCCGGTTAAGTATACTGGGTGATCTGTGTTGATACAGGGATTGTTCACGTGGAACAAATTTACTTAAAGTAAAAGTAAATTTCTCCAACATTTTCGGTTTGATTAAAGTAAAAATTAAATACATTTTAACTCGTCGTTACCATGTATGCCCTAAAATCTGGAGCTGAATTCATCATGTCACATTTTTACATATAGCCTGCTCATGGTTGATAGTATACAGTCCGAAAACGTAGCTTTTTTTCCTCAAAAGTTTTAAAGCATTTCCGTTTAAAAACGGCCCGACACTTAAATTTAAATCTACATCTTTTTAAAATTTGACTGCTAATTTGCAAAAATAGAAATACTGGCAGTAATCTGTTCTGGCCCGTATACAGTATATTCAAGATTGTAGTGTTTCCAGTGCGCCACACAGCGACCACAGAGGGAATCTCACACAGTTTCGGTTGCACAAAGACAAGGGAGTACTACAAAGTACAATAAGAGTTGCAACAATGAAGGACAGGTGAGTAACATGTACATAATTATCTGTTAACTATTTTATCAGCAATAAATACAGGAAAATATGTTTCTGCTGAATCACGGTTCTTACTGCTTCCCATTGCATGCTGCTGCTCCTTGCTTAGATTTGACCTCACCTAGCTTGTCCACCTAGGTCTACTCCTATGCAGTTGTTTTAAATGGAGGTATCTGGAACTGTCAGTTAACTGTACACAAAGCTGACCTACTCACTACTTCTACCCTATCCGCTCCCTTCATGTCTCTCGTTGAGACCTAACTGAGAAATTACAGCAGGCCCTGCTAGACTCTCCTTAGCTTTCATGCAATCTCTCAGTAGTTCTGATCAGGTGGGGGACCAGTTCTGCTTTCTTACTAAACTCATTTCTTCCTTCTGCATTTCCTTTTATAACTTAAATGCTGTTAATGTGCTTATGCTTTATACTTTCACATCACTGTGATATCTGTCATCCCCTGGTCCCAACCTTTCAGTAACTCCTCTTTAAATTTAAGTAACTTCCACTGCTTCTTAACACACTCGCTTTAGTACAGTGAGAGAGAAAGACAACTGAGGTCTCATTCTTTGTTTTCCTTATCTGTCCTGAAATCTTTGGCCATCGTTGTACTTCTCTGCACTTCCTGCTGACCCTGTTGCTGATATTCTCTATATTAAAGCTTTGCATTGGCCTGCTTATGGATATACACAGTATTCAAGAATATCATGAGGAACATTTTATGATGACAGTTTTTAATTTTACGGATAATCTATTTGGAGGAGCCAGCAACACAGGGTGCTAATCAATTGTAGGGCACATACACCTACCCACAGACTAAGGAGACTTTATAAACTCCAGTTAACCTAACATGCTTGTCTCTGGAATGTGAGTGGAAACCAGCATACCTGGCATACTCATAATAAGGAAACCAAAACTAATAGGAACATTATCTTGGTTATAAATGATTAAATAACAACAGCTAGCTCTGTTTCAGGATAACAAAGCATCAACTTCAGAATTCTTATCCCCAGTAAAGAAGTGTATAAAGATGATTAATTAGCTCAATCGTATGTAAATATAAAAAAATCAAATATTTTATTTTAGTAATTGTGTGCAGTTATCCTAATTCATTACAAAACATTTGGATATTTTATACATCTTGCCAGTCAGGTATGTTATTCTTCATTTGACTGTATCATGGATAATAGCAATAAATAATAACCTAAAAATTGGTTTTTATTTTACTCTAATAATTACTGAGGATATAGTTGCAAATATACATTTACTGATCACTTTATTAGGTGCACCTCCTATTTTCTACACTTATTGCCCATTTTATCAGTTCCACCTGCCATATTTACAAATTGCAGTCCATGCGTTACTCTTTATACTTTGTTAGTCCCCTTTACTCTGTTCCGTGTATTTATTCTCAGTGGCATTGCTAGATTGTAATAGAAAATTGAAAATAACCCACCTACTAAAAATGTCCTCGCATTAGAAAAGGACTAACACAAACTGTGCAACAACAGATAAGCAACTGTCTCTGACTTCTATATCTACAATGTGGAGCAATATGGTAGATGTGTCTAACAGGGTGCACACTGAGTAAACACAATGTAAAAATACTCCAGCAGCACTCCTGTGTCTGATCCAACAATACCAGCACAACACAACACACACCAACACACAACCATATCAGTGTCAGTACAGTGCTGAGAATGAACTACCACACAATAGTACCTGATCTCTGGGGCTCCTGAACACTAGTGAACAGGAGGAGTAAAGGAGGCTAACAAAGTATCGGCTGCGGTCTGTAATTGTAGAACTACATATATGGTAAGTGGAACTGAAAAAACACCCAGTGAGTATAGAAAGATGGATGTGTACTTAATAAAATTGGTAAGTGTATATTCCTTGGAAGTCTTTGCTTTTTATTAGTTGTCCTGTCATTAGTTGGTCAATGATATTTTAGGATCAGAGACACTAGATACTCTGGCAGCTATATAGCTATAAGCTATAAGCTTAAGTAGAACTTTCAGACAATAGTCAACTACCTTAACCACTGCCTACATATCTCTATCTTCAACCAAACTAGTGGAATTGTTCTTATAAAAACAGCATCATTTGGATTTTTATTTCTGTTGCCATATCAATCACATGATAACAATTGCATACTACAACATCAGACCAAGAGCCTAAGATCAACAGGAGGCCTTGCAAAAGTCACCATGTAACAATTTCTACCATCAGCCACAGTTCACTGAGAAAACTGTGCGTCAGACATGAATGCATACATTCACCAATTGAAAATCCAAAGTCAGTCTGCAGTGTAAAATGTATTGCCTAGCATTTAATTGCTGCACACATACAGTGGTGTTTGAAATTGTGTGAACCCTTTATAAGATATCCTTTCTAGATATCATATTTGTAATATAACCTAAAACCTCAGCTTCCCCTGTAACCCTGCCATACACACCTTTGTTGTTCAGTGTTCTCTGACTTGCGCACTTTATCATTAGCCACTATGATAGGGGTTTTAGAAGTTACACTGGGTTCAATTGTGGCCATGCAGACAAGTCCACTCTGCTTTTTGAGTGTACTTTGTAGGTTGATCACAGGTAACAATGGTCTTAAATCTTCTAATCTAGTATAGAGTGCGTTTGACTGAGCTTTGGTGGCGTACAAACTCTTTAGAGATGGCTTTGTAACCTTTTCCAGTCTGATGGGTATTAACAACTATTTTTGAGGTCCTCAGAAATCTAATTTGTTCCTACCACGATACACTTCCACAAACTTGTTTTGAAGGTCATTTGCCTTTTGCTTAGAGTGAAATAACACCTTCACATTAAACCGAATAAATGACATATTTTCTAGATTTTTATGACATTTTCTTTTATTTTGAAGAAAGATACAATGGTACAAAAATAAATGAATAATCAACAGGGTTTAACGTCTACAGTCTCAAGAAATTTAAGGCGCCCGAAAGTTTCAGTTTGTGAAAAATAAGACAGTTTGTTACTCATATACACACCATGATCTGCATCACATCCAAGTGTAAGCTGCTCTTGAAAAGTGCAGTCAAATTCTTCCAGGAGCAGGTCCGCGTACAGTTCGTGCGCTCCGGCAGAATAATAAGATGTGATGTGGCCCGCGTGCGCGCACAATTCCGCTGAGCACTGATAATCCTCATCTCCATGGAGATATGGTGCGTGTCCAACATGGTCAGTAATTCTTAGCGTTTCAGTCAGTGCCCAGATGTAATTGTGCGCGAATCTTAAAGTCTCTATTTTGGTTAGTTTTGCGTCGTCTGGGAAAGTTGGAAGCACGTTTCTCAGCGCATCCAATGCAGAGTTTAAGTTGTGCATGCGATGCCTTTCCCTGTCGTTCGCCTTCATCCTTCTATTGGTGCACCGAACTGATTTTAGCTGACTTTTAACTGCTTTCCTTTTACACGTTGCGAGTGAAGTGGTATCATTCCTTGCCTCTCTCCCTTTCCGATCAGGTTTAGAAGTGGTGATCGCTTTATCTCTGGTCGCGCGTAAAGGTTGCGGTATTAGACTCTCTGTAGAATGCACGTGGTATGCGCACTGCGTGGACTTGCGGAGCATCCTGCATAAAGTGGAATTGGTCAGTGTGTTACAACGGCAGTATACGTAAAATCAGTGTGGCGACACACATAAACAAAAACACATACCTTCTTAAAAGTAGAAATGCCCCTTCTGAATGTCTTCTTATTGGGTTCCCAAATTGATTTTCTACGCTTTTGCTGTCTTTCATCTATATGTATATATATCTACAAGTACAATAGGTAGGTAATACCCCCGCTGGCTTATTTGTGTTGCTTTTATCCTATCTGCTTGCTGGGATTTGTGTGAAGCGACAGCAGAGTGGCCAATCAGAGCTGTGAGAGCACTTTCTTGTAGAGTCGCATCAGCTTTGTTCGGTGCTTGCTGTGATTTCATTTAATAACTGTAAAAGTGTGTGTTATCTTTTGGGGAAAAAAATTATTATGACGTTACCATAATGTTAGCAGTAGGTGTATTTCTAAAACCACGCGTTTGTGTGTGTTATACTGAACACCTTAACCCTCCCAGGGAAATTGTACTGTGAAATTTCATAGTAAAACTGTAAATTGCTTGACAGTTTTATTGTGAACTTTTACAGTTTGTCCATAAAGTTCACAGTTCTACTATGAGTTGTTGATGGTCATTTGGCCACTTCCTGATTTGGCATTGCGCTAAACGCATCGTCTCCAAATCCAGAGCGCATAAGTGTGACTCTGTTGTTTTACGCGCTTGTTTTATTAGCTGTAATGTAAGTTAATTAGTCTGTCATAAATGTTTTACTAATGAATATGTACCTGCTGTAAGATTCTCAGAACAATCAAATGTATTAATACGAGATTTGACTATTTTATTTAAATGGTGGCTATATTCGTGCGCAACACACAAGTTCATTATGCGCAGTTGGTTTAATATCCAAAAGATTAAATGCCTGGATAAATCATCTAGTAAAGGTGTATTTTCCAATCATGTTTGTGTGGAAGAACAGCTTGTTGTTGAACAGCACAATAACTACACCTAATATTCAAAATAATAAGAGAAATTAGCGTGCGCCATGAGGTCTCCAACTGGATTTGCTGTTTACCAAATCCTAGTGCGCATGCGATATCTGTTTGCAGTTGAAGATAAAGACCTTTAAGCATAAATGTTTGGCTTAAGTTTACTCTTACCCACACGTCTTGATAAATCTTAGTTTATTGGAGAGATCCCAGTATGTTACTGTGGACGCACAATATTTGCCAACGCACACGACATCTTCGCAAAGCACTCATCTACAGTCTGACTAAATATGTATTTTGTAGGGTATCTGATAACCATATGCTTTCAATAAACTGGACAAATATAGCAGGGAGATAGGGGATGCTGTCGTGCTGTTATAAAAAGCCTTAAAATAATCCAATGTAAACCAAATCTCACCGCTTTACAAATAGCAATTGATGCCAGATCCGTCTACGGATAACACAGACAGGTGTGCGTTTGGGGTTGTCAGATTTGTCCTCGGATTTTTTTTTTATCAGTGTCCTGTAATATCCTGCTTGTTATGCAAAGTATGGGCAAATATTGGCGACCAGTTGCTGTGGAAGTCGGAGATATCGGCAAAGAGTTGGTCGATTTAACAGTATTTAACAATAAGCTAGACTTACTCGAGCGCAGGTGATACCTGCCCTCAGCTCCTTGATTAATACTTCCTCAACTACTCTACTTTGCAATCTGCTGTAATTGTTTATTAAATCTATTTATTATTATTTTAGCAAACAGAAGAACCAGGTGGGGCTTTATTTTCATCCTCAGCCTTTGTTTGAAGGGCATTTGAAGAGGGCAATGAAAGACTGAAATCTCGCTGACCAGCTTTTTGCCATCCATTTGTCCTAAACTGGCAGACAAGCTATTGAAATCTTCCCTCTTGTTCAGACTGCACATAAAGAAGAAAAGGAAACTTCGCTCTGGAGGAAAAAAACAACGTAAAACATTTAATTACAACCCGGATACCATATGTACACCTCTTGTACAAGACCTCAAACAATGTCAACTCTTTTGTGAGGTAAAACGTGCGCTTTTGGAGACGTGTGCGCTTTTGGATAGGTGTGCGCATCGAGCCCAGAATAACCTCGAGTACACTCCTTAGAGGAACTAATGCTAGTTTAATGTGCTGTGGAGGTTCCTTTTAGAGTGCGCGTATTGTTCAAATGCACGTGCTCGTGATGACCACATACACCATTTATAATTGAATAGCTGGGAGCCCCTTGGTAAACCCATTTCGCTTAAGCAGTTTGGGTTACACAGATTAATAAAGATTTAACGATGAGAATTAAGAGATTCAAAGCAGAGAGTTTGACACTGGGCCCCATCTGAGTGGCACTGAGTAGCCCCAGTTAATTTGTCATTTCAAAACATTTACTTTTTGCACAGCACAGGATCCGAACAGGGAAGCATTTTGTACAATAACAGCTCATTAAAAAAGACATACAATAGGCTACATGTCAATTTCTCGGGCAAGCTGCAAGTCTTAATAAATGATCCATAAACAGTCCTTAAACTTCTCGATATAGTCCATCTTATTATTAAAGCATAAGTCAAACTGTCAATTTAAGTATTAAATTGAGTCATAAAGCAGCTTTTAGAAACAACCAGTCATTAATACCCAAATGAGCAATCATAAAGCACCAGTGAGAAAGAGGAGGTAAT
>JAYJMA010000036.1:1074437-1091540 GCA_036873895.1 Parotocinclus cabessadecuia | reverse complement strand
TCAACAGCCAAAAATAATAATAATAATAATTAAACTATGAAGACCATTGTGTGACGACTTTGAAGTATCATCCTGACAGGGTAGTGGGACAATCGTGCTCTGACACAGTTCAAGGCAACTGGGATCAGTATGCCCTGTGATACAGAGCTGTTCTGAAAGCTTCCCCTAACACTACAAATGGCTGCCATGTTCAGGTCTCCGTCAAAGAATATAAACTGAAAACTCATTGGAGTACTTTTGTTGACCAGATTCTTTTGTTTATCTATTGATTGCTATGCAGGCTGAAATCAAATATTTTTCCAGAATATTAAGATTATTGATTATCCTCGTAGGTACTAGGGTGCATGTTTAATTTTTAATGGATATTACAAGTGCACCTCCAGGAGTATTCCCAGAATAATCCTCCCAATGCAGTATTTTATCATTAATGACACCACTGAGCAGTGAACAGTGCCATTAAGCTATTGTAAATTATGAGATGGATGTCATTACAGTTATAATGAATGTTTTATTTGATAATGATCTGATTATTTTTGATTGTACATAAATTGTAATATGCCCATTCATCCATTATTACGTAGGGATATAAAAATCCACGTTTTAACACGTGTGGATATTTTAATGGTCCATATAAGAAAACTGCAACTTTATGCTGAAAACATATTTGTCTAAATATTTGCTTAAGGTTTTCAAGGTTAAGGTATAGGTGTAAAGTTAATTACCTACAGTAATATGATGTTGGTGAAAAGCCTTAACAATGATAGAGAGACAAACGTGTGTGTGTGTGTTGTTCTTTTTTGTTGTGTTTCACAGGCCTTACCATAGCTGATCTTGTGATGCCCTGGTAAGCTTCCAGCATGTACTTTAGTAAATCAATAAAGAATTATTACTTTCCATTTTTCTGATTATATGGAAGATGCAGAATAAGGTCTACAAGCTTAATGTACTTTCAAAATTATTCAGTTCCAGATCTTTTTTTCACCCTGCAGTATAGAGAGCACCCCACCCATTAATCTATTTCTATCCACTGGAACATTAAGCCTGAAAGTTTGAAATCTATTATTTGAAATTCATTAAATTAATTGGGTGAGGAATATAGACAGGTGCCTGTGGTAGATGGCATTAAATTATTTACTCTAATGTTGTTATTGGGAAAAGAACAAACTTACAGCAAGTGATCCATGAAGCATCAGGCACAACAGCCCACAGAACAAGGCTGGCACATGCTAAATCATGCAAAGAATAAGAAAAGTATGTCCTCGATTGGATGTATCACTACCACTTTCCAAATACCCTCTGCAAGAAATGCCATAACAAGAACTGCTTGTCAGGAACCATGGAATTCAAATTCCATCTCCTGTTATATTGAATTATTTCACATTGACATTCAGACATTGGCTGGTGTGGTGTAAAGCACAACACCACTGGAGTGGTGAGCATCATTTGCTATTTATGCCTCTGCTCCTGGCAGTCTGATAAACAAATATGGTTTTGGTAGATGTCAGGGTAATGATACATGTTTGCATTAACAGATGAGAAATAATGCTCTGGCACCATGTGAGCCCCTTAGTTCCATTGAAGGGAAATCTTCAGTTTAGGGAAAGCTCCTATTTCAGCAGTAGCAGTGTCCACGGGCACATAGCCAGGTCCATAAAGTAATTATTATGGCATGGACGCAGTTTACTGGCCTGTACAGAACCCTGACCTCAATCACATCAAGTTTTCAGGTGAATTGAAACATAGACAACAATCTATATAGAAACATATACAAATACAAACAACCATAATGGTCTTATCTCCCAAACATCGGTGCTCATGACTGTATACAAACACATCATAGTGTAAAGCCTTTCAGGACATTGTAGGCCCTCACAGTGTAAGAACAACTGCTTACAAATGGTATAGTGTGAGAATGAAATGAGAATGAACATGATTTGAATTCTGACATGGCTGTCCTGTAGCTAATAATTGCATTTTGTGATATCCATTAGATGTGGATTATTTAAAGCATACATTTTGTTTTCTTTGGCAGGTTCGTATTCATCATTGGAACATCTGTTATGTTATCATTTAATTCCATGCGAAAAAAAGGTGTAACAAGGCTTCAACTTTTGCGAAAGTTGAGCTGGAGAACAGTGGCACTAATGCTAATCGGGTTCTGCTTCATCAACTACAGTCCAAGAGACGGTTTACGTGAGTAACAAGTTGCCCATTGTATCAATAATTATTTAATCCAAAACTTGGAACAAAGCAGTCAGACCACATTATTTCTGTTCCAGCCTCCAGCACAAATGTGTGAAGTAATACAAATCTCAAAAGCCCTTAATTCACCCTTGATTCCATTCAGATCTCTGAAATTTGGACTTTTAACATTTTGAATAGCGTAGCGTAAATGTCAAGTTCCCAAACACTGTATAATATACATGGTGTAAATGTCATAGATTCTTACCCTTACCATAGCTTCTCACCCAAAGCACAGAGTCCATATCAAGGACATAATATAATATAAAAAACTTGCAAACTTGCTTTAGAGAGTTTTGCTTTACTCAGTGCTGTTTTTGGAATCTGTTTTGAGAATGTGTATAACACTTAGTAACTTACAATAAATCAATATATTGTCACTACAAAAAGGTTTATCAATATACACAAAGTTGAAACACATAGAACAGGCTCCACAGGACCAGATAACAATGTTGAGAGATAAACTGTATAGTACGTAAGAAAATCTGCTTGTGCATTAGCCACGCTAATGTAGCTGTCTGTGTAGATGTATCTGTAACTAGGTTAAACTGAATGTTGTGATACTTTCCAACACCAATCACCATATCTGTGGGCTGATAGCTGCATAGTGTAAAAGTCCCAATTTAATGGTCAATTATGATAGAGTTTCACAGGGCCAGCTCGACACATTTAAGTAGCTTTATGTGATAGAATTAGTTTTCCATAAACCCAGAATTCACTTTTATCTTATACTTGAAATGTGTGTTTAAGCATTCTTAGATTGAGCCTTTAAATTTAGCCAATGCTTAAATTCAAGGTTTTTATAAAAGATGTATACATGAATATTGTATGAGGTTGTTGATGTAGATTCATACTAGACCAAATCTACAACAAAAGAGTTAATTGAAACAATGGACATTACACTATAATTGTGAAGCTCCTTCAAGAAAGAAATCCAAATTAGAAACAAAAGAAGCTGGTTGTTCCTATTCTGCGCTTTCTAAGATTTTGCGCATGTATAAACAAAATGAGAACAAAGATCATGTGGCTGTGACATAATAGAAATATTAAAGGATTATTCCTTGAAAAAAATATGCAACAACAAAATAGATGAAAAATGGTTGTGAAAGTTTGTGAATCACCTGAATGAAATGAGATTTACAAATAAAAAGCCAAACAGTAACCAACACTAGCAATGAAACAGAAGAAAACAAGGTTACAGTGGGCAAAAGAACATTCCAATCATTGTGTGTTGTTGAAGAAAATAGATATTCCAGGATAAATTCTAATTCTAAATTCTAAAGTAATTCAATCACCTTTCATTCACTCACGTATAATATGATAAAGTTGCATGTCACATAAAGAAACAGGGGAAATGATCATCATTACCCAACAGTTAATGCACAGGAGTACGAAGAAATGTCTGACACTTTTCTCATTCCATTGAAAGGCTTGGTGAAGATGAAATTGTTTTTTCAGGATGATAATACACAAAGAGGGTTAACAATTTTCTTTAGGAAATGCATATTAACTCAGTCTGACTTGAAGTGTATGGTGAAAGTGTAAAATAACAAAGAAAAGGTAAATGCAAGGCTGCATACTGCTAAACTGCTCCATGTAAGAGAAATAATTGATACCACCATAGATGTCCATTGAGGAGCACATTTTGCCTTATTTTCTTCTTACAATTTATCGTCTTCTTAATCTGGAAGAACATAAATTTTTTTATTAGGTTTCATTTCAAGTAATGCTGCCTTTAACACTAATTCTCTTTATCAAGCTCTGTGACTTGTAAGATTTTATCAAAAGAGCACAGTCCAGTGCTTTCTGTAAGATGAATCAGACTGAACCAATCAGACTGAAATCTCTTCTTCTCATGCTGCAGTGAGATGGAGAGTTTCCGCTTTTTATTTGATTTGTTGGATCAATAATTGGAGATTATATTGTTTTACGCGGTCCTCCTATGTGCCACAAAGAGATTTTCAATTAACTAAATGTGCTGATTTCTATCAATCATCTTGTCTTTGTTTGTTCTTTGGCATCCTCCAACCTTCAGGGCCCCAGATAAGCACGATTAGCTTCAGCTAGCCAGCTCACACCTTCTTTAACACACTGGTTAATATGGAACAAAATACATTTATGAAGGTATAATTTTTATGAAAATATTGTAACTCGTGTGTTTTGAAAGACAAAAAACTAATTTCTTAATTGCCATATTCAAATTAAATGACATAGTTTGGGGTGTATTTTACAGTCCAGCTTAGTTTCTCTGAGTCCAAAGACATGCGTGTTAGGTTAATTGCTGTCTCTAAATTGTCATTGACTTGTATATGCAAAACACCCCAGCCGTGTAACTGGAAACAGCTGCAAACTGGTCCCAAGCCCGGATAAATGGGGAGGGGTGGAGAAAGCAATGGCAAACTACTGCACTATCCTGCCAAAATACTTCATGGAATCACATCGATGAAAGACAGAAATGTGTGGAGATCGATGATCCATCAAATCTCCGATCCTACTTTTCTTCATGCAAGAAAATAAAATTTGTGTTATGAGGAAAACTGACTTACAACTGAAAACCTGTGTTTCTAAGTATCTGTGTCCTGGCTGAGGATTCCTGGAGTGCTTCAGCGATTGGCTTTCACCTATTTCATCCTGTCACTGATGCAGACATTCGCTCCCTATCTAGAGATTCCACAAAAGCAGGTATGTTATTGTCAATAGGTCTGGCCTTTTTCACTTACTATGTTTCATTTTTATAACTATCAGTGGTTTGGAGTAGGTATACAAAAAAAGCCTTCTGGAAGGTAAATGTCACTGGTCGTGGTTCTTTACATTTCAGGCCCATTGGTGGAACCCAGTTCAGGATGTTTTGCTTTACTGGCCTGAGTGGCTGTTCATTTTTCTGCTGGAAACACTATGGCTATGTGTCACCTTCCTGCTGCCTGTGCCCAACTGCCCCACGTAAGTCACAGTTAAACACAAAGCCTGCACAGGAGACCAGACACATAAATCCCCAATAAACTGTTTGTGAGCTTAATGCATTTGTGACACCTATTTAATCAACATCCATGGGCTTGATCCTAATGTAATATGATCATGATATGCATATATCATATTAATACTATTGTACAGGTGGCAGGCATGTCACAATCACTGTTAATCAATGTCAAACCATTATGTCTTATTGTGTCTTATTTAATGTGTAATGATTCTTGTATGTTTCATGGGTATATGGGTATAAGAAATTGGAGTTTGATTTGTGTGAGTGTGTGAGTGAGAGCAAGAGAGACAGAGAGAGTAGATGCAGGCAGGCTGGTGTACTATCATGTGCTGCTCTTATGAGAGCCTGCTGGTGATTTATGAGAGCATGGCAAATGCTTCGGAGGGAATAATTAGCCAATCTCAGTATGTCATATACTCTGAACGCTGGCTGTGACAGAGTATCCATCTTTCTTTCTCATAGTTTTCTTTTATTTTCTCTCTTTTTGTTCACTACCTATTTATGTTCATATTTCTGATCTCATATCTACTTTTGATTAATTGTTTTTAACCTGACCCATTAAATTCACTGACACACATTCATGAAAATAGAAGTGGTTTTTTGTTTTTGGTTTTTTTTTCAGCATATTTTATAAGGCATACATGAGCTGGGGTGCTGGCTCAGTGATTAGCAATGTTGACTCACAGCGAGAACGTCCTATGTTTGCCGGGTGAAGCGGTCTGTGTCCTTTCTGTTTGAATGTGCTTGCTCTCCTTGTGTCCACCCTGGCTAGCTTTGCTAATATATTTAATAAATGATTTTCTATTGGGTATGATGTAGATGTGTGGCTAAATGTACCTGAAGACAATGTACAATGTACAAAGACAATATACAAACTGCATAGGGGAAGGTCATCCTTCTCTAATGCTTACAGTGGTTGAAACTTGTCATGGATTCATTTTAACTGTATACATGCCAGATATTGAAAGCTTATTCCTTGTTGTTTTCTATAGTGGATATTTAGGAGCTGGAGGCATAGGACATAATGGCCTATACCCAAACTGCACAGGAGGAGCAGCTGCGTACATAGATAGATGGGTGTTTGGAGACAACATCTACTGGCACCCAACATGCAAGGTAAGAATTTCAGCCCAGGATTTGGATGGAAAGTTGACACTGTACAGACTGTTGACTTCATTAAATTGCCAATGTAATTTTTTGACAACCGTTACTATCACATATATTTTCTCAGGCCATGTACCAGACAAGTCAGCCCTTTGATCCAGAAGGCATCCTAGGCACCATCAATTCTATTGTCATGGGATTCATTGGGATGCAAGTACGTGCAAATTAAAAAAAGTTCTTAAAGAATCCACAAGATCAGCCCCAAAGTGGTCCATCTATCAAACTGAAATATTATCAATTTATATCATTTATTGGTAGTTCTGCACTGATCTGCTGATTGTGCTTCAAGACTTTTGTTGCTATCTGTGAATACTGTAAAATGAAAGCTGAACACGAGCTTCAAATTCCCCTCTCTCTCATGGTACCAGGTGAAAGCACATAATAATGTTTTTATAGGTGACCGGATCCATTCTGCTGTTGCAGTTCTCAAACACACAGCTGCTTCCTGTCCGAGACACAGAACAGTGTTTAGTGGACCCAGTGCTGTAGTGGCCTGTATCAGACTGAAAACATTCCCACCCTTTGGTAGTGATAGTGTCGCGTGAGGGGCAAGAACTTGCCGTGCAAGCTTGAAAACATTGCTCCCTTCCCCAAGGGCGGAGGTGAAAAACAGTTAGTGGCGAGGGCGTCAATCAGCACGTCTTAGAGTACATGGCAGGTGTCAGCCCTCTCCACTCTTGTCTATCCACTAGCGCGTCCTCGGCTGAGCCACATTCGTCATCACTGGCTTAATCAGTGAGCATGGAGAGCAGCGAAACCTGAGCTCAGTGTCAGGGACACATCCAGCACATCCGCTATCAGCCTCACCAAATCCACCATTATGCAAGTGCACCATTCATTTACTATAGGCTTGCTCAGGACTGTTTTTGGTGTTCATGTACAATATAGATTTTGTATAGTTTTTCAGTATGTAAGGCTTCATTATGGACCAACTAACTGTGTATTACTTCAATTTCAGTTATTGCTATTAAATAACAATTCCAATCCTAAATTCATAGTCCCAAGTGTTGGATTAACACCTACATGGCTCATTTGTGTCCAGCTGGCCCAGTATAAACAAGACATTTGCTCATTTAGCATGGGGATTACAGCATATTTGTGTATATGAATGTAAAATTGTTAAACTGAAGTCATTACTTATTTCCTTAGGCTGGGAAGATTCTTCTCTTCTACCACAAAATGAACATCAAGATTTTGGTTCGCTTCACAATCTGGGCCATCATCCTGGTAAGTTGTTGTCAGTTATGGAAAACCTTTTAAATTTGTTTTTTCAAAATTATGTTACAATATCATATTACCGCAATATTCTTTAATAATCAATTTCTGACACAAAAAATGAAAACTTATGTTGGTGCCATAATTGATTTGGGGAGACTGCTGAGCAAAGACTTTTAATAATCTAGTTCTAATTCATTTTTCTAATTTTCTTTTTCTAATTCAGTTTCTAATGCATCTTTTGTCAGAAACCGGTGGAATGACATTTCAGTACAGACGTCTCAGTTTAAATCATTATATTATTTGTAATTAATTTTATTACAAAGGCAGCATTGGACAGGTAGCAGTCATGAGGCAGGTTACAAAGTCCTGGAGACAGTGTGTCAGGATCATAACTAGCAAACCCACTAAAGAACTTGTACTTGTCATGAGCGCAAAAACATATTTGGTGTATTTCAGTAGTAGAGGCCAAATGTTCACAATTATCCAAAGTGCCTAAACAAGTAAAAATATATAAAAATAGCTATGAATGCTTGTAGGTAGTGTTATGACAACTGTTGAACTAACAAACTATCTCTGAAGTTTCCATGGGTGTTGTTATACTCGTAATAGTAATAATAATAATAATAATAATAATAACTCGTATAGTAATTTGTGTATCAGTTATGATTGTTTTTTTTTTGGTTGGGAGCTTTGGAGTGCAGATCGTGGCGTTAACACCAAAATGGCACTTGGAGACAATTATTATTTGTATTTTATTTTTTAAAAACAATTTTACAGTTTTAAAAAGAAAACTTTTATTTCTCATTTTGCACTGTAAGTTTGAACTATCTATACAATACACATTAGCTATTCAAAAGAACAAAATAATTTAAACATCTGTAGTTAAGTGGCATTCAGAAGAGGAAAACTTAAGCATTGCTACATATCATATAAGCTGTTGAACTACATTAACTCAGAAATATACTTGATATGTATACACAGTACTATGTGCACACAAGTGTTATATTGCATGTAGTTGCAGACAGTTAATGAAATAAGTAGACGTCATTTGATCTGACTACATGAACAGAGAGGGTTCCCAGTCACCGACTGGTATCTGACCCCTCTCGGGACTGTCCCGGATGACTCTTGTAGCTTGTGAATTTCTCGCATATGAACTTTTAATGTTGCATATTATTAACATGGCATTTAAAGTGGAGAATCAAACTTATTTATATTGTTCTGCTAATAGTCCTCTGTAAATATTCTAGATTTCAGTTATATATAAATTGTAGTTAGGGTTCTAATGCCAATTAAGGGTACTAAAAATTAGGTTGAACTGAATTTGCAGTAGTAGTAGTGTAAATGGTTGAAGCTTAGAGGGTTGATGCTTAGAGGGTGGCAGCTTTGTGTATGCATGCTCAATTTGGGTGGTCTGGACAAAGAAGGGGACATAAGCCATGGTGGTGCTGTTGTGTGGGAGGGCATTTAAACCTTTGTCCCCTGGGGGTTATTTGAGATGTTCTTCTCAGAATGTCCTGGCGAAGAAAAGAGACAAGTTTAGTGTAATTTGCTTCATTTATGACCACGTGGCCAAATGAACCAATGTATGTTGTGTATGTTTCTTATGTTGTACATGTTTTGCCAAAAGTAGCTATATTATCTAAAGGACAAATGTTTGGGATCAGTGCATGGGTAGTGCATTTCTGTGCACAACTCATATGAGCTCTAATTAAGGAGTGTGGATAAATATCTGGTCTGTATGTTGCAAATTCTTTCTGCTGGCTTGTTTTGGGGTTCTGGTAGCAGAGTTTCTGGAATGCCCTCTCTAGAGAGTATATGTGCTGATAGAAAGCTTTTGTCTGGTGGACCAGGGGTATTAGACTCACCAACACACTGACCAGCGCGTACCTTAGGCAATAGCATTCTTTTTGTTTAAACAATATAAATATCAAAAGTCTCATGTAAGAATATTGGGAATCAAGGGCTCTCAGAAAGAGCTTGTGAAACATTGTTGTTAATGCCCAGCAGGTTTGTTAGACCACGCTCTTGACTGGTGCACTAATAGGAAGCTTGATATTCAGTTCTATGATCTGTCACTTTGCTGGGGATGTTAATTTTCTCATGATCAGATACCATACAGGGTCCTCAGGTGGTATACAGGGTATAATATGCTAGCCCACCATTGCAGAAACCCAGTTTTGTGTACAGTCGTTGCCTTCTAGCTGGGTTGAATGCCATATGCAATCACAGTTAGCTGTGCTGGAGGGAGAGGAGACAGTTAGGGGATCATACCCCACCTATGCAGCAGCAACCACTGCCTAGCCATGTGATGAATCTCACCCATTGTATACGCTTGTGGGCTCTGCTGTTGACTACAAAATGTGGGGTTAACCCATAATTAATAAAACTGCTGATGAACTGCTGGGTCTGTGAATGAAGGAAAATGGATTTTGTAATGTCTGACAGAGTATCTATCCATCAGAAAGTGCACTAGTCCAGCATAAAGGGCAAAACAAAAAACAACTTTGGTTGTGATGTACAATATTACAAATGCCCAGAAAGTAAAAATATTAATGAATTAAACATTTGCTAAATGTTTGTTACATGAATTTGTTTTAAAGCACTTAAAACACTTTAATTTTGAATTGTGTGCATATCAAATAATAATCTGTGCATAGTGTGATTCAGCTAGCTATTTAATAATGTCGTATAACATCTAGTTCACCCAGTGGTCCTTTTTTGAGTCTTGGTCATCCTCACATTTCATGGCTCTCACTTCCATAGACTTGCCCATTTATGACTGTGAGTCTAGATGTTCGTAAAGCTCCTTTGAGCCAATAATAGACAGTAAAACTAGATTGTAATGCTGTGTGTGTATATATATATATCTTGTTGCAACGTCCATTATTATAGCTCATGTTGGTCAAATTGAGATATTGTCTATATATAGATAGCAGGGTTGGCTGAAGGGAGCATTATACATTTACCCTCTTTGCATGTTGTGGTGAGACACGTGAGGAGAGCACATGTTGTGAACCTAATGTTAGCAGCAGCCTGATCCCAGTATTTTAAATTGTATTATGTTCAGCTCTTTCTTTTGACAAATTGGTCCATTACAGCTCTGTGTTGAACCACATTGGCCATTATAGCAGAGCGATATTGCTCAGGGTGCTGAAATGAAAGAGAGAAGCTCTGCTACACTTTACCTGAAGGCGCAGCATGATAAAATAAGCTAGCCAACAGTAAAACATTATCGTGATAAAATAAAGCCAACTGTAATGCATTATACTGCATCTGTTGTGGAAATATATTGTATGGGGCAGGGGGAGGGTTTGCCTCGAGATAGTCTTTATTAAGTATGTATGATTTAAGATTATTGATTATGATTTTGATAATTGATGGTAATGAAACAGCCTGAAGTTCAGTTAGTCTTTCTTTGTTGTAGGTTTGGGATTTAGAACTGCCTTATGTGCATGGGCTTATTGTGGAATTTTACTATACCCCATGCAAGACTGCAATGACCAGTCAGAGAAAAATATGGATTGTGATATTTATTGACCCTCAGAGCATATAACCAAGCTTTCAGTATAGCAACAAGGTTTTTCCAAGCATGTCATAACTTTAAGAAACCCTGGCACAACCATAAGTTGTCTCTAGAGACATCTCTAGAGAACAGTAGGGTTTCAACAGCAGCAGCAGCAGGTTGAACTTTATGTGCTCTCTTGACACAAGGAGAGTTAAGCATGCATAATTGTTTCCCACCACATCCACAACGTAATAAAGCATACTGGAAAAGAATGGGGTAGGCTTGTGCAATGTGAATCCTGTGGTAAATTATGGGATGGAAGTCGTCTAAGGCTGTTGGGCCTCTGTGTCCTACTAAACAATGCCACCAAGTTAATTAAAGTTCAATGATCAGTTGTTGACTGTGCGAGATTAAAATTGAGTGAATGGTCCATATAGCAGTGATTGTCCCACATCCTGCCTGCATAGCCTAGAGACTCAATCTAGAGCCAGCCAGGCTATTTCCACACCATTGATTCTGTCATCTATCCTAATGATGGATATCCCTCCGAAGTGCAGGGTTTGGAGACTTGATATATCATCTAATGGCAAAGAATTATGCTTTCCTGTATTTCTGAGGTCGTTGTCTGCTTTTACAGTGTGTGTATATATATATATATATATATGTATGTGTGTGCGCGTGTGCGTGTGTGTATATATTATATTATGTATATAATAAATACATTTAATTTTTGTTTTTGAATGTTCTGATTGACTCAATAAAAACTGTGAGTTGTTTTGTGCTTGGGTCTGTAGGACTTGGCTAACTCCACTCAACTAATCCACCTGAATCTCAGTTGGGCTCTCAGTTGTGCTGTTCCAAGTCTGTGTTGTCTGAGAGTGCTTGCTTTATGGCTCAGCATTGATTTGAAGTCTTTTTCTTTTTTGACCCTCAGGGAATTTTGGCTGCTATCCTTTCTAAGTGCACGCGAGACACCGGATTTATACCTGTCAATAAAAACCTTTGGTAAGTGCTTCCTGACCCTTTAAATCCAGCTGCTTATCTCCACACTAAACAAGAGATGAGTCTCTGGCAGACACAAATCAGAGGCTGCTAAAACATACATTTATTTACCTCTAACCACCAACTGGCCTGTAAATAATCACACTTACAGTTGGAATAATGAGGAAAGCAAGGTGATACATCCTCCAGATATATCACTCTTCTTTACAGCCAAGAGAGAGCTGTTTTACAGTCCTATCAGTATATCAAGTCCAAAGCGCACCCTTTGCTGGTGCAGTGTGTAAATGTGTGAAATCAATTCTCCCCTGCCATGTAGGTAATCAGCATTGAATTTGACACTGCATTATTATACTGTTCCAATATAGGATTCAGTGCAGTTATAGCAGTCATTAGTAACAATACATTGTGTTTTGTTTTGGTTTTGTTTCGGCGGTTTTGTCTGAGAATACTGAACAAATGCATTATAGTATCTTTGAACGGGTACAGTACGTGGCACATCTTTCCTGATTTGAGTCTTCCTTCCATCTCTGCACATCTAAACCAATTACCTACCTGAGCTTTATGGACAGTTCATAATATGCAGCTTACTGAGCCCCTGAGATTGTCTGTCTTGATTTCTAAAAGTAATTAACCATGAGCCCAGAGTCAGTTTTGGCTCTGCATCAGCTGACATAAGTGATGCCTGCTGGAGCACTCTCCGATGCAGCCATTTTACATTAGATAAAACTCCATTCCCCATTTTGGTAGTTAGGAATTGACAAGGCATGATTTGTGGGCAGACCTTGAGATTTGCTGAGCAAGTGCCAGAGAATCACTTTAGATGCTAATGCTTCTGATAGCCATAATCTGAGGACAGAAGCTATTGTGTGCCTTGTACATTATTTATCCATTTTTCTTACATTGTGCTGGCTTTACCATTGTCGCTGCTTGTTCAGCTCACTGCAGCTCGATCACTCCATTGAGAATACTTTACTGTAGAAAGGTAATGTAAGGCTTGTGTGTGTTAGTGGAATATGTGTTCAGTTTATTACACTTTCACATTTTGAATAAACAAAAAACATTCTTACTGTTCTTGGCATCACAGGCCCAGTTTTAGAAACACACCCCATATCACCTGGATCACCTTGAAGAGTCTGTAAGACGCCTTGTGGACATTAGTGGTAACACCATTGCGGTGGTGTTTTAGCCATTATTTATCACCACCCTGGCAGGCAGGCCATTACACCCTCGGATTGACGCCAATTTGGAGTGGCCGAACTATCTAACACGCATGTCTTTGGACTGTGGGAGGAAACCAGAGTAACCCACACAGACACGCGGAGGACATGCAGACTCCACACAGAAAGGATTCAGACCACTGCACCCTGGAATTGAACCCAGGACCTTCTTGCTGTGTGGCAGCAGTGCTACCCAACGAACAACTGTGCTGCCCACATCCCATATAAAAACTGATAAAGAAATGACAGAAGGACATAGAGCTTAAAACTATAGCCTTATTTAGTAGTATGAGATGTTTAAATATATGTTTACAATTTCAGTTCACTTGAACAGTGCAGACAGGAACTGCTGCTCAAAATATGTGTATTCTGAATTGTCTCCCTCTTTTCCTAGGTCACTCTCTTATGTAGCCTGCATGGGCTGCATGTCATTTGTGTTGCTGGGTGTACTTTATTTTGTTGTGGACATCAAGGAATGGTGGGATGGTGAACCTTTCATTTATCCTGGTGAGAAAAAGCTGAGAGATTGTACATAACCAACTTCTTCACAATAACTAAGCCTGCATTGTTATCCTCAAATTTACTATTGTTTTTGTTGTTGGCATTGCTGTTCTCACTGCAGTATGTCCAATCACCACTCAACACAGCCCCATTGTCCAGTATGAGGTTCTGTAATACCACTACCAATTCACATTACAAGCCCAATCTCAGATTCGATCCCAGGTGTTCAACAATTGTTGTTTCCAGCAGTTGGCTCAGGTAGAGGTGCATTACAGGTTCTCCTCGATTTACAATGGGGATACATTCTGACAAATCCATCGTAAGTTAGATTTATTGACTCAAGAAACTTAATGAATCATTGACCTATAATGATAGGCTAATATAAATATATAAAATATTTGGTTTGGTGTGCTTAATCTTAAATCTTGAAACTTACATTATTATTGGCAACCTTGCATTTAATACTTGTGCCATCTCCCTTTGCCAGAAAAACAGCACTGAGCACAGATTCCTGTCATGTAATGACTGATGAGACCGGAAAATGCAGAACAATGAGTCTTGCTGTACTTTCCAGTTTTGTTGAATAACAACAAAAACTAAACACAGCACCTGTACTAACAGCACTGTACTAACATTACACCAACTAGTTATCTAAGATTTTCTCTCTTGAATTAACATAAGATCATTGTGTTTTATACTGTGCTGTGTGTGGTACAAGGAATTGTGTAATATTATATTTAGGTCAATGAATCTACTAGGGCATGTGTGTTTAGTTTTTGCTCACACAATCAAAGTATTTAAGTTTTTATGTTAATCATGGTGGTGTTTTCCATCCTATACTGTTTCCTTTCAGGAGTAACAGTGTTCTACAGAATGAGTGAGGCAGCACATATTGTCTTTTATTTTGACTTGATTTTGACTTTAGATATTTATCAAATCACTGAGACAAAGTGTGCAGGGTCTGCACAAAACGGTATGCAACAGAGTGAATTTATGTTAGCTATATGATTATAAGTAGCTACCTTAGTTCTCTTTTCTGGGCTAGTTGTTGTTTCACAAACACCAAGTCCTGTGAATCAGATTGATGTCTGGCTTTTGTTATGTGGAGTTTGTCATGGTAATTATTCCTACCTCCCAAAAACATGCCAGACATTGGATAGTTAATTCTAGATAGCATTTGGACGAAATCCGAATGGCCCAGAGGAAGTCTAGCAAGTGCGATTTGGCAATTTTCCTTTTTGGGTTGTCTTATTTACACTCACTGAGAGTTTAAATTCCAACAACTTTAAGTGATTACGATATTACATATTCAATACTTTCAACACATTTAAACACACAGCTGGCCCTGTAGATCTTGCAAACTCATTGGTTTCTGAAGTTGGTGTCCTTGTTGATCCCATAAATACTCGATTGGCAATGAATCTGGTGACCAGACAGGACAAGGAACAGGCCAAGGAATTGTTCCACTCTGGTGGAAATGTACCTGGAAAATGAGCATTATCCTACTGAAAAGATGCCAGTTGGAATCCCTGCCATGAAATGCAACACACATGGCCACAGTATGTCCTGCACATATCACTGAGCGGTTAAAGTCCTTTATACCACTACTAGGCTTGACTGACTGCTGTATGAGATGGCTCCCAAGATCATTACACCCACTGATGGGGACCTAACCACAAGGCCTCCATTCTCAAACCTGACCGTCATCAGATCCCAAACAGAACAGCGTATTTATTGCTAAAGATGATACAGTTACAGTCCTGTGAGTTTGTTCATCATGTGTGTGTGTGTGTCCTCACATAACCACTGCATCCAACACCCCATAACAGCTAAACCATAAAGACCCAGATGGTGGGTAACTTGTCGAAGTGACCATCCTGCTTTTCTTGGGCCAATGACACACCCCCTATCAAAGTCTTTCAGCAGGGTAAAATATATTTGAGTGCATTGTAGAAGAATGTCTAGTAGTCAATGATCTATCACCAAGAGGTACACTACTCAAAAGTAAAATCCAAGAGCCATTTTATAGTGCAGCTGGAAAAGTACTTTTCTCTTGTGAAAAGACCCAGTATCTAATCAGATCATACCTGTAATCATTTACATATCTGCCTGAGACATAATTTGCAGCAATCCCACATTTCATACATACATTTGCATAATTATTTCCCTCCCTCAAACACATGAACTATAGTTTTCTTAGTTATAGCCCAATAAAACATTGTGTTGCAAAATGTATTTGACAGCAGAAAAAACTTTTCTGTTTTTCACCTGTGTACAAATACCATGCACTTTCTGTTTACATGTCATATACAGGGTAAGGCAAAAGTCACAGGACAGCCTTCCTTTCTGAAACAAAAGGAAAAATGATATAAAAGAAGTGAAAAATGTAGTGTTCCAATCTGAATATCCCACTAAGTAGGACCAACTAAGACTGTGGATGATAAGCCACGTAGTGGTCGTCCAAAGACCGTTACCGACAATGAAATCTCAACAAAGAGTCAAAAATCCATGACGCTGCACACAATGTGTCCTTTGTCTTGTGATTCACCCTGTGTCCTGTGACTTTTGACTCACCCTATACAACATAATCTGCTAATTTAATATGAACATGTTTTCAGGATTGAATTCCATCTTAGTCTATGTGGGCCATTCCATGCTGGGTTTCTACTTCCCCTTCAGCTGGGAGATGCGGTTTCAGGACAGTCACTGGGAGCCACTCTTCCAGAACCTGTGGGGTACTGCACTTTGGCTATTCATCAGCTATCTGCTTTATCGGAAGCAATTATTTCTTAAAATCTGAGATCAAATATGCCTAGTAAATAAACATTTAACCAAAGCCATTATGTACAGTTAAACTGTTATTGGAATTTGACAGTGTGCGTTTCCAAAAATAAAATTAGTTTGACAAACTCTACTTTTTGTCTTTTTACTTGTGTAAAAAGGTACAAAACCATTTGTACTTGCTCGTTTGGTCTGTTAAACAGAATGTAGATCTTTCTAACGCCCAATTTGTAAAAAGGGGACTGTAAAACTAGGCTTCATAATTTATTGTCTTGCCCAGACACCTGGGATGTTTTATTTGATGTCAGTTGCATAAGACTCTGAATAGACTGATTAAATTAACTGGGCTAAAGTGGTACTTAACAAATTAGTGTGAGTGAATCTACCACTTCAGGGGTGGCCATTTTGAAGCGGTTGCCATAGTCACCCCCTTAAGGACTGTGAGATGGAGAGAGTGAACCATCTGCTCTTTAGCTGGTGCTGTTCCCTTT
>JAYJMA010000036.1:1060656-1071186 GCA_036873895.1 Parotocinclus cabessadecuia | reverse complement strand
ATCTCTCTCTCTCTCTCTCTCTCTCTCTCTCTCTCTCTCTCTCTCTCTCTCTCTCCCCCTCTCTCGCTCTCTCTCTCTCGCTCTCTCTCGGCTGTTTTGCCAGTTTCAGTCGGCACAGTGAACAGCCCTTGGATTTTGATAAAGCTATTTTAATTTCAGTGTAGGATTCAATAAACCTTTGGCAAATCAGCAACGACTTAGGTGATTTTTTTTGTGGGCTGTACTACTGACCAGAGCCAAAGGCAGCTTTGAATGATGAACATGAGTTGATCAGCCAATCAGGGTTAGGCCTACACATCACAGTCCTTACGACTTACAGGCTCCACAGTTGCACAAAGTCATTAACACAGAACACTAGCATACTACATGTTCAGTTCATGCACATTATCCATCGTTGGAGAGATTTGTATCCTATCATATTACCTTTGGTTGGTTTGTCTGAGGAAGACTTTTTCTGATATGTTTTTGACTTTTGAAAGATGATTCCCTGTTAGGTTTGCACATTTAAATTGTAGGGTTGCTGCTTAGTATACACAGCTGCCTTTATAACTGTGTCTTGTGTTTCAAACCAATTTCTCTGTAAAGTTATCTTGTGGATA
This sequence comes from Parotocinclus cabessadecuia, assembly GCA_036873895.1. Lineage (NCBI taxonomy): Eukaryota > Metazoa > Chordata > Actinopteri > Siluriformes > Loricariidae > Parotocinclus > Parotocinclus cabessadecuia. Next base: position 1,070,587 of record JAYJMA010000036.1, on the reverse strand, counting down.
TTTACTGGATCTGATGAATGCGTGAACTAGCATTTCAAATTGTTTTTGTGTGATTTCTCTGCACTTAAAAAACACACTGTACAGTGTTTGAAGGTAAATGACACTGCATGCAAACATCAAACCCTCACCTCAACAGTGAAACATGGGAAAGGAAGCATCATGGCTTGGGCCTGGACAATGTACAATTAATAGTTTCACTTAAAAGCATGGAAGTTACACATGTTATGATGGCTCAGCAGCTAAGGTGACCTTGCAACTAGAAGGTTGTGGGTTCAAATCCCTGTACTGCTAAACTGCCACTAACACACCACACAAACACTTGTTAAGGTTGTATCAGTTCTGTGTCACTTTGGGTAAGGCTGTAAATGCATACAAGACAGTGACACAAAACCTATGAGTATTACATGACGGGCCTGTTTGCGCTCTAAACCCCAAAATAGTTTTTACAAACTATTTCTCACAGCCAAGTCTCATAAGTTAGGGAAACGTTCCTCTCCTTAAAGAAATTCTACCAATTAATATTCATGTATATCATTTCCAGGCCATGATGAGAATTGTTAAACTCTCAGTGGTACAAATACAAGTTTATTCTCCATTTTTATTAGTGCAGTGTCAGAGATTCTGTGGGCTGAATTATACTATAGGGCCACCGACCTGTATGGCATAACGCAAATTAGATAAAAGAAAAACAATTGCATATAAACAAAGAGATAACTGATTTACACTTACTGCATTGTTACATTACATTGTACAGAAGCTGGTCTTATTGACAGTAAATCCCAATTACCAGGTAACCAGTTATTCATCAGCATTTCAAAGCAAATAGCCTTTAAACTATTTTTAATTATTTTTAATAATCTATATTCAACAGCATATAACGGCAAAATGCCTAACAGTTATTTCAAATGTATATGGGTTAGTATTTCGACACATTACCGATATAAACAACACAGCTACGATTTTCAAAAATGGACATAAATAAATGCAAGAAAGTTCAACCTAGTGTTGTATTCTTATTTGCAATAGAGACCAGCAAATCTGTTCTTCAACTTCAACTGCCCTGCTCTCCAAAAAAATTGATACACAAATTACTAATAATAACAAATTAGATAATTTGAGATAAGACTTTGATGGCACGCACAGAGCCCTGACCTCAACTCTGTCAAAACTAAATATGAGAAAATGATTGCAAACACTGAGCCACTGCTTATTGTCCAACATCAGGGTAGTCCCAGCAGTCATATTCCAAATTCTTGTTGAAAGCCTTCTCAGAAGCTTGATGTTTGAACAAACTACACACTAACACCTTTTTTTAAAAAAATATTTACAGACTTTTGGCTATGGAGCGTCTATACGTGAACTTGTTGGCCTGCAGGACAATATATTAGGTTAGTGATGCTGTTGCTGCGTGTGCGCTCAGCATTATGAGTTGGAGTTGGTCCTCCCACTGCGTGTCACAGCAAACACACTCGCACGCACACACACACAGACACACACAGAGACACACACCAACCCGTCAATGGGATATTCAGTATACGGACTTGTTTAAACACCCGTTTGGACGTTCAGGTTTTAGATTTTTTGGAGTCGTTTTTCCTAAACAAAGTCGTTACAGGGTTGATCGCGATTTCCCTCATGACTTTGCAGTATGGGTAGGACGCGGGCTTTTGCGCTGTGGGGAGACACCATTCTGGTACTCTTGCTCCTCTGGGAAGGTAAGCCTGGTTTCTACACATTGCGTCTTTTAGCCTACTTCTAATGGATTCCTCTTAGCGCACGATATGCGTTTTTCTGCGCGTCCCGTATGACTTGGATAGCGCGTATCCGCGTTCCAAATCTAAAGTTAAGCAAGTTTCCAATATTTCCAGTGTTATATTCTTATAAATATAAAGTTGTTGAAGCACTGACAGTATGAATACGTTTTTATAGGCTTTAGGACACTTTTCAGTAATGCAATGATTGTTTCTGTATAGTAACATAACAGTTTCTATCTCTCTTCTACTTCTAATGTGCAATTTAGTCATTACAGTAAGGCCTATTGGATATTTTAAAATGAGACTATATGCACAAATCAAGGAGTTTGCGCATAGTTCATCCCAGTTTTGAAATGATCGAAGACTAGACTATATTGTAGTCTAGATAATTTGAATCCTTCCAAGTTCTTCTCTTATGATGGTGTAGTTGGATCTGCTCCATTCTGGAGCTGGACACTGTTTTGTACCCCAAAGACTTTGTGGCTTAATGCGCGACTTGCTTCATGCAAGCCATGCACGCCGTTATATTTTATAATGTTATAATCCCATTTTAAACCCTCTCTCCAACTGCACTAACACCCGGTCTGAAAAATAACTATCTTTAAATAGTCCTCCCTGGCACCGGGGGATGTACATGGCACTGTCCAGGATTGTTGCATTAGAAAAGAACAATCACATTAGTACAGGCGAAAAATAGGGTTTTATTTCTATTTTGGTTATGCAGATAGCAGCTGTGTGACCTCCTGTGGGCACTTTATTTATCCTGTATATTCATGCTAGAAAGAAAGTGATTGAAATTGTGACTCTGCTCTTTTAGCTTTTTGTTTTAGAGCTATACAAAGATAGTAAGACATACAGAGCGTGGAGTGTGTCTCTAACGTATTTATTTCAATCCATATATTATAGTATTAAGTATTCTAGAATATTATGTTCTAGCATATTCATATATATCAAAGTATTTCGACAATGCATATATAAATTGTCAGACTCTCATGTAATCATGTACTCGAACTATTTAGCTTTGATTTACTGCTCAGAAAATACAGCATCTTGTAAAGCCAAATGTTGCTTGGGTTGAATAGTTAATACCTTTCCTATTTGCTTGCCAGAAATAATTTTTAAAAATATGTTTTAGCAACATATTTTATATTTTTAAAAACTATGCCATATATCATAGTCTGAACATAATTTTGAGTACATCAAACTACTTAATCCGTGCTTGAATGCAAAAGACAGACTTGATTCATTTAGCTTCTAGTGAATATATGCTGTGTGCCTAATGAGGTGGAGTTCACAATCATTCGCTTGAGCTTTTGCATGTCTTACTAAAAGCTGACATGGAATCTTTGTTAAATTGTCTAAAGCAGTGCTTCTTTCTGCAGGGGACCCATGTTATTATTATTTTCTCACACCATAGGTTTTCATCTTTGCAAACATATTTCCACATTTTTTAAATCTCCATTTGGAATCAATGCACATTACTGTGGAAAAAATCTATTAAGGGCTGTTGTTTATTACATGTGCAATAGGTAACATCTGGTGGCACACGCTTTATTGCTGAACCTCATCCTATGTTAGCAAAGGTACAGCCTTGCTTCCTGACAGTGAGGAAAACAAAGAGTGAGTGGCCGTCAGAGGGCAGGTGTGCAGCAGGTGGGACGAACTCTCAGCAAACATTGTGTGTTTGTCTTCTGAAGGGGAAAAAAACACTGGCAGTAAAATAATAGAGCACACAGCTCTGATAACAGATGAGGCTTAAAATCCCTCATTAAAAACGCGAGATGGTTGGCAGCTCCTCCTACAAAATGGATCTCATCTGTTTTATGACAAGTCAGTCAATGAAAATGGATGGTACAATGGAAACGAGGTTTGACCATATAGGGAGCGAGGGAAGTAATTCGCTATAAGTGTGCGGAGCCGTCGTTCTGGATAGCCATTTAACATTTGCGCTAAAGATTACTCGATTATAGAGTTGTTTGTCCTTTGATTACTCATCCTTTTAAAAAGAGCAGTATTACTTTGATTTAATGTATTTGCACCATAATTCTTAATCATATGATACTTCTGGTATGATGGTTGTGCTTGTGATGCTTGTGATTTCTACTGCCTGAAGGATAATGATTTGGGTGGGGCAGTTTGGGATGATACATATAATATTGGTCACCCAGAAAGGCATACCCTTGTGGTAGACCCTTGTGGTAGACCTATGATGAGTTGTTTACTGGAGGATGGAACTGAATCCATGATGTTGTTTTACTATGCTGTCATACCTTTCAGAATGAGGTCATTTTCATATAGTATACCTGAATATTTTACATTATAAGAACAACAATCATTGTTAGCTAGATATAATATGTCTTTCTGTGTGCTTTTATAGGTACATATTAACACAAATCTGGACCTGATTGAGTTTTTGATAATACTTATCATTATTTATATGAATATATAGAACTGTTAAAAAATAGGTCACCAGTAGATTGTTGTTTAATGACCAAATATAACATATTGTTAAAAAATATCATTGATTCATCCCTCCATAATATACTTTTCCACTGATCTTCATTCCAGACTGGAAAAGTTTTCTTGTTGTTATGCTTCCAAAAAGACCATTCCTGGTCAAGCTTCTTGAGACTGTAGAAGGGCCGACTCTATCCGGATGAAATGGATATGTGCTGCAATTGCTCAAGTGTAAATAATTGTCATTGTTGCCTATAGAAGCATATATTCTAATAAAAAGACAAATAAACAAGTATATATGATCATAATATCATTAATAAAACAATGATATATAATCTAATGGTGGGCTAAGACTTTTGCAAAGTACTGTATATGCATTCATAGTATTGTGATAATATCTGAAGGAATGCACAATTAATGTACATTGATCAGCTCTTACAAAGGCCCTTACAAGTGGAGGCATGGACTCCACAAGACCTCTGAATGTGCACTGTGGTATCTGGTACCAGTACTTTAGAAGCAAATAATTTAAGTTCTCTAAGATGCGAGGTGGTGCCTCTATTTGTTAAACTTGTTTGTCCAGTACATCCCACAGATGCGAATCAGGGTGAGATGTGGATAATTTGGAGGCCAAGTAAACACCTTGAATGTTCCTAAAACTGTTTGTGGACAAAATTAGGGCTGTAGGGTGGCAGGACACGGGACACAGCGTTTTCCAACGGAACATTGCCCAGTGCATCACACTGTCAACGTTATTTACTTCACTTGTCATTAGCTATAATGTTATTGCTTATATAGTTAACTCAATTGTATTTATGCTGCATTCTAAACATAAACATCGTCAGATATACAAAGCAATATTCAGTGATGCCACATAAGACCCTAAAATGAGCAAAGTGATGGTGGTATAAAGGACATCTTCTGAGACTTACAGAAGCATTCGTCCTACACTGGCGTAAACTGGATAGTGGTTATATTGTTATGGGCAAATAAAATGCTTATTGTTCATGGTTGGTCAGATCAGTGTGGAATACCTAGTTCATTTATGCTTCACATCCATATGTCAATATTCACACAAGATTCAAAATCCTTTCGTGTTTCAAGAGTATAAAACATTGATTTGTGTATCCATAGTTCTGACCCCATTACCTTATTCGCTGAAGTGGGAAGACCTTCAACCTTGTACACTCTCACCCAAGGGTTAATCTCTCTTGATCAGACCACAAGAGATTGCTCACTGAAAAGGAAGTAGTGCTAGTGTATCTGGATGAGCTTGTCTATCCACTCCTGCATTATCCCAATCATCTTTATCAGCAGCTTCTGCTATTGAGACAGACCAGACCAATAAATCTCGTTTGATGCATGACACTATTTGATTTGGTCACTTAGCACATTGTATGATTTAGTTTAGCTCGTGCCTTGAACTGCTTTCAGAAGGATTGTAAATCCTGCAGATTTTCCTGCTATCGTCAACATTTTCAGTTTGATTGCACAAATTTGGTTAGGCAGTTTCATAGTAAAGTTTTTATTCAGTTACCTCAATATATCTATACTAAAAATTTAAGATACATGTACATTCATTAATTTCACTTTTATTCGTATCCACATTCTACTGTATAATTTGTAAGCATTGGTTTTACATTATAAAAAGACATTTGATTTTAGTTTAGGATATGTCTCTTCATTTCCAGTGCAAATGGATACTACTCAACATTTAGAAAGATATGCAACATAGGGTACATGACAAATCTTACATTGGTATATTGAATATAAATTTGACTGGTGTTGTTGGACTACTTTTGTGGATTTACTTTCAAATTAAGTCATACAAATTCACAGACTTTTTAATAATGATTTTGATAGGCCAGTTTATGACAGTTTTTATTGTTTGAAAAAAATTAATTCTGCATTTTCTTTAGCAACATTTAGAACGTCATTAAATGTTTCAAATTATTGATTTGATTCTATTACTGACCATATTTAGTGCTCACAAAAACTAGAGGAAATTTAAAAATGAAATATCCCTTAATGAATATATCCCTAATGTTTTTGAGCAGTGTATAGTTATTTCTTAGTATCCGTATTAGAATACAAACATAAAATGCAGGAATTTCGTATGCAGTGGCAAATATTTAGTTTGACCTTCTTACACTTAAGCAAAAGCAGCAACTGGTATCTTCAAGTTGACCCTTCTAAAGTCCTAAGAAACTTGATCAGGAATGATCGTTGTGGAAGGGTAGTGGCCAAGGAGTAACTTTTTCTGAAGGGGAACAGGTTGAAAAGGCTAATATATGGTAAAGCTCAGAAGACTGCAATAAAGATCAGTGGAAAAGACTATTAATCCAAGTAGAAAATTTTGGGTCCAATCATAAACAATGTTATATATGATCATTATACGGTTACTAGAACATTTACATTTTCAGTCCACAGCGCCATGTGTTGCATGAGTCCGTAAAACTGTCCTAAGTGAGCTTCTGTCAGTATGGATGTGTTTGATATTACCATAACTAGTCACATGTAATATAATATTTGGTGTTTGCTGTGTTCATTGTATTGTAAATGTACAAGGCAAACATGCACTTTGCTTTCACGTTTGCCATTTTTAATATTTAAGAACCAGGACAAAATGTAGTGGGTCAGGAAGATGAACTAAGGCTCCTTAATTCGGGCTGAATCTGTCATGTAGCATTGTGACTGAGTGATCTATGTGGTGCATGGAAGCTGCTGTACCTTTTGGAGCTCTGGGCTTGATCCTTTAGTTAGTTATGGGTCACATTTCCATCCCATGCATCAGTGAAATCTAATTTACTCTGTTGTAGGCACAAGGAGACATTGATTGAAATTATGTCCCAAGGGCATGTGGCGCTCTTCCTCTCGATACAAGTCTTTACATGTTATGTTGGAGAGGCATTTGTCTGATCATTTACAACAATGAAAATCCCAAAAGGTTTTTTTTCCTGGGAATCAGCTGATATTATCATTATCATTCGCCATCCTGTTGTGTTTTATCCTTGGTGCTGATGTCAACATTTTCTATTCCCTATTAATATATTGTTTATAATCTGTTTTAAAACATATGTTATCACCAAATGTTATATCACTCACTTAATCCAACCACATTCCTTGTCGGTGTCATACTATTTTCTTGTCGTTTTAATTCTATTAATTTTCTAAGGTCAAATCTGACTAGAAAATCATAGATCAATGATCTAGTATATGCACGTCTCGACAAAATCATGGAGGCTCGTTCCAGTTAAAGACAGAAATTGAAGTTGTGATGGAAGGGAAAGGGCAGAATTGACTTCTACTATTCTGGAAGTAGTGGAAGTATTCACTAAAAGCATTCAGCTTTAACTATTAACTAGGGTGTGAAATTGCCACATTTATAGGTTTTTAAAAGTGTTCTGTTTATGGTATCGAACACAACTAGAAAAGTTATCTGTGTTGTTGTGTCCTTGCTTCCCATTTATCTTAAATTTGGTCTTAATTTAAATCTGGTAACTTTCAAATCAGATTTGTTTGTAATTGGCCTGATAATGATGACACTGAATAGATCATGTTGTGTAAAGGCTTCTCATTTGTGAGCCCTAATGTCCTAGGCAATCCCAGGAGAGCTTCCAAACTGAATTAATATGTACACCCCAATTCAACAGCAGACTTTAAATTAGATCTTCTAATGACTGATGCCTCTTTCTCGCTTAATCTCAGTGATGATGGTGATTACGTTGACATTACAGTAACATGCCTGGCTATTCTTATTTAGACATCCATGCCTGTTAAGCTTTAGAGTTATTAATACCGTTGTTCTCTGGGAGAAGAAGCAGACGCCATTCTGATTGACGCACTTATTTAATTTGTGGTCAGCCACATAAATTTAGCTGTCTTGCCATTTTTAATATAGCATTATCTTGATTATAAACTTTTATTTAATTTAATTGGTGTGTCCTCTGGCTTTTTTCAAAAGAATGGGTGGCAATAAACTGAAATATTATCAACCAGTATGTTTTAGGACATGAGCTACGGAATGCAGAGAATTTCCTGAGAGAAATTGGAAAATAATGATCAATAATAACAGTTCTTTATTGGATTATAGCTTAATTTGTAGCCTTTTAGCTAATTAAATCATTGCAGTGGCAAAGTAATGATTTTCAGTGTGTCAGCATCATTTATGTTGACAGTATTATAGTAACAGCTGCATTTGCTGCCATTTGGATTATTCAACATTTACACAGGTTTGAGGTCATACTTTTTCTTGGTTTATGTTTTTCCCTACAATTGCAAACTACTTCTTATGTATTTCTTGATGGGCAGTCGGTGATGATTTTACTCTTGTCAGTCTTGATTAGTATAGCTATTGATTGACCGACTGTCAGGCCATGTACTTGACTTCCAGTTGGCCTTTGTTTGGAGACATTCCCTGTGTGCTCTGACCTTGGATGAAAGGGCATCTGTCATGTTTTTACACAGATCAGTGTGCTATGTTTAATGACCTCAATCGCCTTCACTACAAAACCATGCTATTTATGCTTAGCTCTTGTTTCTCTTGCTTTTTGCAATTACCAATATGTAACGTAATCATGATTGGACCACCAATATGTAGTCATTTTGAGCCATTTCAGCAGCAGTCATGTTGCTTCAATAGGAAAGTGGATAATTACAGCTAATGCATCTCAGTACATACACATAACATCACATGAATGGCACTCTTTGACTGGTAAATGGATTATGGAGTAGTAGATTCCTGTGAATGCTGACCTGCTTCCGCTTACTGTTCGGTTTAAAGCCAAGAGTCCCTCTCTCTGTACCAGCTCATGATCTCATAGATGTTAAAGCTTTGTGGTGGAGTGCACGTTGAGCTAATCAAGTTCTTGTCTTTGTCCTGGCCAATTCAGAGGGCGTTCCTCATGTGTCTGCTCTCAATAAGCATGTTTCTGGCCCACGCAGTAATCTCTCTGTCCCTTAGTCGAACTTCATATCCACTTTGGGATTTGTCCAGGTGGTTCTGACTGTAGATATAGAACTAGTCTCAGTATGTTATGGGCTAACTTGATCTTGTTTCACAATGCTTCCTATAATAAGTTTTATTCATCATAATTTTAACATATACAACTTATGGGCAACACTGTGATCGGCAAACCGGAGATCCCGGTTTGATCGTGACCCTGGACTCCACGTGTGGAGTTTGTATGTTCTCCATGAGTCTGTGTGGGATTCCTCCGGGTTTCCTCCCACAGTCCAAGGACATGCATGTTAGGTTAATTGGCATCTTTGGTGTCTGAAGTGCCCCTTATTGTGTGAGAGGATTGGCACCTTGTTTAGGGTTGTTCCTGTCTTGTGCCCTTTGTCACTGATTAGGCACAAGCTCTTCCACGATCCCTAGGATATGTGGATAAATCAGAAATGAAGATAAACTGAATAGAATAATGTAAAAATATGCATATTATTGACCAGAGGAGGGAGAAAGTCACTGTCCTCTGTGATGGATTGAATTGGAGCTGATGACTGAAGAACAGCTTGAGTGGAACTGAAGCGAAGAAACAGTGTGTGGGACTGGAACTGCTACCAGGACACATGTTCGGAAAAAAAATGTAGTTCGTTAAAGTCTTTTAACAGAGCATAACTTAACCACTGATATTGAACAGTTATAGTTTGTGTGTGTGTGTGTGTGTGTGTGTGTGTGTGTGTGTGTGTGTGTGTGTGTGTGTGTGTGTGTGTGTGTG
>JAYJMA010000036.1:1039324-1056625 GCA_036873895.1 Parotocinclus cabessadecuia | reverse complement strand
GTGTGTGTGTGTGTGTGTGTGTGTGTGTGTGTGTGTGTGTGGGTGTGTGTGTGTGTGTGTGTGTGTGTGTGTGTGAGTGTGTGTGTGTGTGTGTGTGTGTGTGTGTGTGTGTGTGTGCATTATGCTTAGAATGAACTGCCACGGGAACTAAAATCAATATGATAGATTGTATGGTGGTTATTACAGTTATGATCTTAGCTTTGCAATTGAAAGGACACCCATGTAAGTGTAGTAAATGTATATATATGATCATTTAGCACTTATATAAAATTTAAGCTCACTAATTTACAATTGTTAATGTACATGATGTTGTTTGCTAATACTGTTCCTCAGCTGTATCCAACACAAGCAGAAAGTGCTACAGTATAGTGCTGCTTTCACTGAACTACTTCAGTGTGCCTAGTGTTGTTTTCAATGTTATTTTATTAGCCTGATCTAAATACATTCCTGTGGCTTTTGTTCTGCAGAAAATAATTTACATTTAGGAATGACATCACCCAATGCAGCAGGATACTACTCTCTATTGCCATACTAGAACTGATCATGAGAGTGTTTAATCCATGAGAGAATTTTTAGATTTAAAATGTTTTAATTAATTGTTTTTTATTTTGTAAATTAATTGTTGAAAATTGTTAAACAATTTTCCAGTGTAATAATAAAATTGAATAGTCAGAATTTAACAAAACTTTCAGCAGTGACTTCTTTTTATGGCCACTCGTGTCTAATTACAATTTCTGAGAAGGCAGAACTACAGCTATACCTGAAAGGTCTAGAATCAATAAAGGAAGTAACATATTGGGTATTATGCTCTATTTAGTTTTTCTCCAATTATTTATATATATTCATATCTGTACATATGATAATATGTTAATGCTTTCAATGCTAAAACAACATTTTAATCGGTTTTTGACAAACTGATATTTTAAACTGTCCTTTTTCTAAAGCATGTCTTCACGGTGATTATAACATTGGCTATCAAAAAGTTGGTATCTTGTTATGCATTATCTGTGTATTATCTATGTATTATCTGTTGCTAACGACCATTATTTGATTACAAGCTTGTCATTTAAACTCAGTATACCTTGAATGTGGTTAAAAGACAGTGATTAAAAGCATTAAAACTGCTAAGCATCAACATGCAATGATTTACCAAGCAATCTTGGAAGTACATTCCTTCTGTTGTTTGTTTGTGTCTTAGCAAGGCTTTTAATAAAAGAGACTGGAGTATGCCATTCTTCAGGACTGTGCACTTCGTGTTCATCAATCTCACTGTCATCCCAGCACAGTTAAATCAAATCAATTTTTGAAACCAGAGCCAAGGCCTAAACTATGACCAGAAATAGAAAATCTAGTTTCTACATCTGCTAATGACATTAGTAGGTTCCTAAGTGGCCGCCCACAGTGGTCAGACAGGAACACAAAAGGGATATAATTACAACCCGATCACTCGCCTCTCGCCATTTTCCAGTAAAGCCATTGGGGCTGTTATGGTGTTTTATAGATTATCCACACACACTCCTACAGAAGGTAACGATTCGTTTCCTTACAGTATTGTTATCCTCCATAATTACACCCCCCAAGGTGAGTAGAAGGAGAAACCACACTGTATTGACAGGTGAGAAATTAATTAAAAGGGGTTTGTAAGTGTCCTCTGACACACTTTTCACTGACATAAGAATGGAAGATGTTGTAGTGGAACAATGTGTACAATTTATGATTTCATATCTGTCTTTTATGGAAAATCATTGTATATGAGAACACAGTAACTGTAGCACAACATACCAAAAGGTAACATTTCTTTATAATGGCAGAGGTAAGTATTTGCGAATCTATGCATTAACTAATTAGTGTAAATATAGCGGTATTAACACCTTTGGTAAAGATGAGGAAAGAAAGCTCTGATAAATTCACAATTGGAAGCCATCTATTAAATTTAATGTGTAATATCCTTGTTAATATATCAGTATTTTGACAATACCACGTGCCATAATTATTTCCATCCCTGTATTTAATACGTTGTACAACCTCCCTTTGGCAATAAGACAGCACTTATTATATAGTGCTATTTATTTGTATTCTCCAATAATATTTCATGAGGACAAAACAGAGCATGGAATTTAAGACAGTATGTAATATCTCCAGATTCCTTGTCTTAGGTTATCTTTTGTGCATGCACTTCTTTAGCTCACAGATTTAATATTTCCAGTGTAGTCATACTGTAAAAAAAACAGCTTTGTTAGCATCAACAACAATACTACGTTCAAAATCACATAAATCACCTTTGTTCCCCATTCTGATGCCTGCTTTGAACTTAAGCATGTAATACTGGCCATGTCTTCACTCCGTTTCTGCCATTTAATTGGCTGATTAAATTTTTGTGTTAACAAGGTGTAGCCAAGAAAATAAAATACAATTATTTAATTGCCCTGTGTGTGTTTCTCTAGCCACTTTATGAAGAACACCTTGCTAGTACGGAGTTGGTCGCCCTTTTCCTTTAGAACAGCCTTAATTCCTCATGACATAGATTCACCAAATTGCTAAAAAGAGTCTTCTTTTAGTTGGTATTAACATGATAGCATCATGTAATTCCATGATCCAAATACCTTGTTCCACCACATCCCACATGTGCTCTAATGGATTGAAATCTGGTGACTGTGGAGGCCATTTGAGTACATTGGACTCATTGTCATGTTCAAGAAACCCAGTTTGAGATGGTTTGAGGTTTGAGACAGGTTGTGTTTTCCTTCTGGATGTAGCCATCATAAGATAAGTACACTGTGGTCATAAAGGAATGGACATTGTCAGCATGTGTGTATGAAAACAGTGAGTGATAAAGGTAGTAAACTGTGGACAACTAAATCCAGAGTTCTCGTCAAATCTGCCAATTTTACTACATGGCAATCAGTGCTCATCTTGCTTAATACAAAGTGACACAAAATCCATAAAAGACATGGAAATCTTTCCCAGATTTGTTTACATCTCCATATATTTGCTACAGGTTCTTCAGGACTCTACTTTCCCCAGAGCACATACTCAGAGAACATTTACATCGGCCAGGCTGCAGGAACACCAGTTTTGCAGGTGCACTCTATGCAGGAGAAAGATTCAGAGCAGCCACACTTCTGTGTGTACTGGAGAAAGCCTCAGAAACCTTTTCCTTATGCAACATGGTTCCATATAGATGCCACCACTGGAGTCCTCTACATGAACAAAACGTTGGAGTGGGCTGACTTTGAGTCATTATGTAAGTTCTAAGAAAGAGTCACTACATTATTACATTATTTAAAATATTTGCTGCATAATAAAATCTTCAAGGGATCCAATTATACATAAGGCAATACACCCTAAGCAACTGCTAACCAGGTATTAATTGGGGGTGCACCATTCCCAGCATGACTGTGTAGCTGCTGGTTGGCATTTATAACCTGCAAGTCTAATTATGTGTAGTGTTTTCTTGGTTGGAATGAAAAACTGGAGCCAAAATGAGGTGGGTATTTCTATTAAGTAGCAGGTATGTGTTCACATTGCCTGAAACATCAGCAACACTGCTGTACCTGCTACACACATAATAGTACTACCATGTCACCATCACTGTAATGTTAAAAATGTTTCAGAACCCAAACCCAATACCTGGTCAGTGGTGGTCAAATGGTGGTCCCTTTTCAACGATGGGTGGTGAGGGTAATAATTAGTTAGTTAGTCATGATATAACTACATATTGCACCTATATGGTAGCTGTATGTGCGTCATTCCACTGAATGACTGCCGTTTGCCTGTTGTAAGTCTTATAAAATCAACCAAATGTCCTATATTTTGAAACAAAATCTAACAACATCCATAATCACCCATGCATAATGAATATTTGTCAATCCCTTTTAATATGCTGTTTTTACACTCTTCATATGAGTAACAGGACCGAGTTTTCATCACAGATTTAGAAAATGTAGCAACATTGTATCCATACTAATATTAGGACACATTCAAATGATTTAACTAAATTTGTTATCCTTACCCTTAACAAATAACTCTAAAAATATAAAAAATAATTTAGTAACCGGATAGTAAGTTGAGATTTACCTTCTCATTTATAGTTACAATAGTTACAATATCATTACATATACAGGGTGGAATACAGGAAATCACTGTGGTTTTCAGAGAATCCAGATGATACCGCTTTGTACTAAAAATGTAACTTTTGGTATTTTCTCTAATTCAGAAGTAGGAATATGTTAGAACAAAAGGACTGAATAAAAACTTGCGGACATGACTAAAATGTGTCTAAATCTTAAAGCAAGATATTAAGGATTTCTCATGAAAAAGATTTAAGGCAACGATGGTATACGAGTGACACGACATCATCAATCATTAAATCATATTGTTACGTGTTAAGTACTGTATAATAACTGTAACTGTATCACCTATAAATGAAATGGCACCCATTCTGATAGACTGCTCTCGTGATATTATAATAAATATAACTACAAGATAATATGCTGTTCACAAAAATTAGGGGATATTTCATTTTTTCACCAAGGAAAAAAATGTAATGTGAGATTTCATAGTAAAACTGGAAACTGCTTGAGAGTTTGAATGTGAACTTTCACAGTTTGAGCATAAAGTTCAGAGTTCTGCTATGAACTTTTGATGGTCATTTGGCCACTTCATGCTTCTACTGTCAAGTTTCACAGTACATTTAGTCCTAAATATGTAGAAGTATTGGAATTACAAGTCACTACAGGATCGGTGTCAGAGTGTCAGAAATGTTTTTGATGGTGTGCAATGATCATTCTCTAGCCGGCATCACGTTCCTCAATGGAAAGAAGCTAACACTGAAAGTGGCGGCGTCTCCGGTGGGACTGAAAGCCCTGTGCCCCCAACACGCCAGTGTGGAGATAAACCTTACCTTCTACAACGCAACAGCGCCCATATGTGGTCAGATTCAGCTGGAGAAACTATGCTTCCCTGATCGAGACTCAAACCCGCACATCAAAGAGAACCGCAAGCATGGAGCTCTGCGTCAGCTGCGCCGCTTTACCTATGCAGACCTCTGTCCCAACTACACCATCAGCTACAGAGTGGAACAAAACACAGGTACACAGAACAAATTTAATGACCACAGCCACAGGTGACAGAGTGCCTGGTACGCCTGATAAATGTGGATTAAAAACATTTAAACATTGTAGAAAAAAAATTAAGGTAAAACGTTTTATTTGAAAGTTGCCTTCAATAAAATGTCCACAAAACAATTTTGAAGACTCTTTCCCCATTGTTACTAGTGGTGGCTCTATGTCTTGTGTACACATTTAGGCACCATGGTCAAATGGACATGGTCATGTTTTATTCATTTTGAAATGAAAATAATCAAAACGATCACTACAGGAATCAAACTTAAATAGTATATATGTTTTCAAATTGTAATGAAACATGAACAAGTCCATTACGGTTACAAGACTTAAGAACCTTGACACCACCAGACACCTTTAAAATGCACTGGAATGCCACAACTGAGCAGGGGCTCATTGTCTTTCACCAGAAGCCATCTTCACAGTCACGTCCCAAAATCTAGAACCCTTTTACAAGAACGAAGACTGTTGTAGCAGCTAAGGTGAATCTAAGGTAAACTCTGGACTGATCCCCATGAGGTGGATGTAATTTTTGGGGATTCTACAAACTTTTGTCTATAGCAGATTAGTATTGGTGTTGGAGTATTGGGAAGTTAAAAGTGCAATGGTGCAATACTATAGTGTGTGTATAGTATAGTAGTGTAGATCATATATTGAATATACAGTATCTTAGTGGGTTGGTTAATAATGTAGTAACAGACAGCATGAGAGCAGTTTATCTTTCCATAAGTCATTCTCTATGTCAAGCAGCTTGCCTTCACTGGTTATGATGGTGAATATGTGCAATGTATGAGTTTTAGTTCATACAGAGTTGTTCGGAAACCTGTGCTTCAACATGATGGACCTTGGAAAAGAGCTGTTTCTTACTCTGGACTTGAGGGCGTAAATGGTACACTGATACTAGCTGAAAACTAGCTGAGACTGAAGAAGTCACTTAGAAGAGTAACAAAATGTTTCTTTCATGAAAAATCTTGTGTTCAGTTTATTCAACTTTCTGGGATTTACTTACCTGGATTATTGGGCATGCATCAGGACATTTTGCTCAGTTGATTCTGAAGTTTCTCGTGTATAGGTGCTGGATGTGTCGGATATCA
Organism: Parotocinclus cabessadecuia; assembly: GCA_036873895.1. Classification (NCBI taxonomy): domain Eukaryota; kingdom Metazoa; phylum Chordata; class Actinopteri; order Siluriformes; family Loricariidae; genus Parotocinclus; species Parotocinclus cabessadecuia. The sequence goes on along the minus strand of JAYJMA010000036.1, from coordinate 1,050,408 downwards.
TTTCCTAAGATTGTTCACAGAAAAAAAATTAATTAATAAATAAATATATATATATATATGCAATAGTTTCTGAACTGAGAACTGAGCACTTATTGTCTGTGTAAATTGTAAATACCTAATCTACCTTAAGTAATTGGCATCATTGTGTTTTTAGTGGATTGCACTTTTGTAAGTTTTGGAAGTCTTGATACAAAAATCTGGTAAAGTAGAAAATGTAAATGGAACTGTAGCTATACTATATGGTGTGTTAAAATGTCACAAAATTAAGCTAACTGAGAGTTTTTTATTGCGGTTTTAATATCAATCCGTACTGCTACCACTGTTTCCCTATGGGAAATCCCAAAACACCAGAGCTCAGTTATTGCATAGGTGTCCACAAATTGTGGTATATATAGTGTATGTCTCAGTATAAGAAAGACTCTGCTTTATGATGTGATGTTCACCTCCGCCTCATCTGTTATGTCCTTATGTTGCATGTAGAGTCTCAAGTGCCATTTGAGGTCAATGGCTCCACCTCAGAGCTTGTTGTCACAAAGCCTTTGGACCGTGAAGAGAAGGAGGTCTACCGCCTAATGATTGCATGTCTGGTGCAGACAGAGGAGACTCTGCACACACTGGCCACTCCTCTGCACATCAATATATATGATGAGGATGACAGTGCACCCTATGTCAATGGCACAGACACAGAGGATTTGCTTATAGAATTCAGTCGTAGTGAGGTGAGGGGCTGCTATTCCTTAAATGTAGCATTTGGCGGTGGAAGATGTTTGTGACATTCTGTGATTAAAATCAGGACAAGTATACATAAGAATGTCTTGATTACTAAACATGCAACAGTAATTTAAATAAAGTTGGGACATTGAGTAAAACATAAATAAAAACAGAATACCTTATCATTGAATACACTACAAAGACAATATATTTAAACTTGTTTTTTGCAAATATTCACTCATTTTGAATTTGATACCTGCAACATGTTCCAAAGAAGTTGGGACTCGTTAAGCATTCAATAAGTGTTTGGGAAATTAACACACCAATTGTTGAATCTTTGTAAGTGGAATTCTTTTCCATTTTTGTTTGATGTACAACTTCAGTTGCTCAACAGTCCAGGGTCTCCGTTGTCATATTTGTCAATCTGGATAGTCCTTTGCCTCTTTGGCCCGGAGGACACGATGTCCATGATTTCCCAAAAAAATTAAAATGTGGACTCGTCAGACCACACCACACTTTTCCACTTTGTGTCAGTCCATCTCAGATGACGTTGGACTAAGAGAAGCAGGTGGTGTTTCTGGGTGTTTTGATATATGGCTTTCTCTTTGCATAGCAGAGTTTTAACTTACACTTGTAGATGGATAGATGAACTGCGTTCGCTGACAATGGTTTTTTGAAATTTTCCTGAGCCCAAGTGATAAAGTCCATTATAGAATGATGTTGGTTTTTAATGCAGTGCTCAAAGGTCAGTGATCAAAGGTCACGGGTATTCAATGTTGGTTTTCGGATTTGCTGCTTACTTGCAGAGATTTCTCTAGATTCTATGAATCTTTTGATGGTTTTATGGACTGCAGATGATGAAATACCTAAATTCCTTGCAGTTGCACAATGAGAAACAGACTAGCTGCTCACACAGTTGTTCACAAAGTGCAGAACATTGCTCCCTCCTTGCTTGTAAATAACTGAGGCTTTCAGGGAAGCTCCCTTTATAGCCAGTCATGACACTCACCTGTTTCCAAGTAACCTGTTCACCTGTGAAATGTTCCAAACAGGTCTTTTTGAGCATTCCTCAACTTTCCCTGTTTCCTTTCCATGTTACAGGCATCAAATTCCAAATGAGTGAATATTTGCAAAAAACAATAAAGTTTATCCATTTGAACATTAAATAACTTGTCTTTATAGTGTATTCAATTGAGTATGGGTTGAAAAGGATTTTCAAATCATCGTATTTTGTTTTTATTTCTGTTTTACACAGCATCACAACTTTAGTGGAATTGTGGTTGTATATACAGTTTACTTTTACTGCCAAGTGTCGTAATCCCAACCTTTTTAGTTTAACACTTGTTACTTTATTTTTGCAGGGCACAGTATTTGGGAATCTGCTTGTTTATGACAGAGACACAACTCCTACTTATCCCAAATATCAGAATCAGAACAAGTTTCTCGGGACCATCATTACAAACGACACTTGGATCACAGAGACATTTTCCGTTCAATACAAGTTCAGAGAAGAGAAGGCCATCTTCGGAAATATTCGAGGGACAGTCTACGAATACAGTAAGGGTGGTAAATGAGAGTATCTGCTCTAGTCAGTGCAGCGGTTAGCGCTGCTGCCTCATGGCTCGTTTTCTCTGTGTCCATATGTGTTTGGTCCAGACTGGGTCAAATGGCAGTGCCCCAGTGTGATTTAAAATGTGCATGTGCATGATCCCTGCAAGGGACTGGCATCTGTATAGGACTGGTTCACACCTTATGCCTTGTGATGCCGGTTAGGCCCCGGCCCCCTTCAACCTTGAACTGGATTAAGCGTGTTTGAAAAAGTGAGTGAGTGAGTGCCTGCGTGAGTAAAAGTATTTTAACCTGATCAATCCCATTTAATCCTTCACTGAACATGATTTGTTTCTTTGTACAGAGTTGGCTCTGAACAAGAATGTGTCGGTGGATGAAAAACGTTCTTTTCAGTTTGACTACCTGGTCAATGACACAACGTTTCCAGGTCCTAAAGGAACTGTCATGCTGCATTTCAATGTGACAATTTTGCCAGTTGCTATCAGCTTCAGCAACACCACATACATCTTTGCACTCGCTCGGAAATCCATGACCTATTCCCAGGTGCTTGGACAAAGTAATATTTTCCTGTTGTATTCAACATACTGCAGTCTGAAATATTTAAAGGTTCTATAGTTGCTCTAAGCGCTGTGTTGTTACCTGCAATTAGAGAGAAGTGTATATCAGATATTCTGTGTATGTAGTAGTGTATGTATTATTTTATTATTTATCCATGTATTGCTCATAAAAATATGACTTATTCTAACTTGGTTGTTCTATTGTAGATTGGAAAAGTATGTGTGGACAATTGCCTGAAGTTTAAGGGCATTGATATTGCATACCGTTTGGAGATTGCCGACCAGAACATCTCCAGCAATCTTCAGTCCTGTTACATGGCAGTTAATGTGGCACGTAGCCTGGAGGACATGTCTGGCATTCTCTATCTGAACAACACAGGACCTCTCTACAAGCCTGAGTGTCAGGAACTACAGTATGTACTTGTCGCTGAGGAGCAGCAGAAGCAGCTTCAGACAAAAACACAGTTGCTCATCATTTTTGAAGGGGAAGGTAAATATCCTTCAGAGGACTGCAAAAATGATTATTGACCAGTTAATTAATTATACCTGTTTGCTGTATGATCACTATGGAGTATATGTTGTAGTCTTTTTTAGATTCATGTTTTATATACTGTATATTCCGTTTGGGGGTGATTTTTGAGACGTTGAACATGGCTTGGTTGATGCTATCATGTTAATATGGATCAAAGTCTGAATGTTTCCAGCACCCTGGTGAATCTATGCCATGAACAGTTAAGGCTGCTCTGAAAGCAAAATGGGCTCAAAAGTGGTACTAGCAAGTGTAAATATACATTATATAGGAGCTGCTAATGTGTGAGTTCAGTGCAATAGTCCCCTGGGCTTGGCTCACTGTGTATGTGTCTGAGCCTTATTGTGGCTGTTTTGCAGCTGAAGTTTCAAGAGTTGAGGACAAGCATTCACTAGCTTGTGCCGAGAAGAAACAGCGCTCAGAGTGTGAGACATTCAGAGGCTTGGGAACTCCCAATGGAAGATGTCAGTGGAGACAAGGCACAGAAAAAGGTGAAAGCAATAGCAGTTCTTACATGATTTAATTTGTTATTATTTGCTTAATTTTCCTATTAATACAAAATGAACTATTTCAGTTAATATCTAGACCACCCACGGAAGATGGGTCCCTTTTTGAGTCTCGGTCCTCCCAAGGTTTCTTCCTTCTACATTTAGAGAGTTTTTCCTTGCTGTCGCCCTAAGCTTGCTCAATTTGGGATTGGCCTTTTAAGATAATATAATATTGTAAAGATGCTTTGATACAATGCTCCAATAGAGCATTGTCCAATAGAGCATTGTCTCTCGATAGACAAATCTGATTTTCAGTTTTTAATTCGATTACAATGTTAGAGCTAGTACTGATATATCACAAGAATAAATCCAAAGACCAGGAGCTCGACTGTTAGCATCCTTTTATTCACCATGCACCATGTTTTTCTTCATATGTAGGCCAATAAAACAAATTTTAAAAAATGACATTTTGCTATAACTAATGCAACTTTGTGATTGAAACATTAAGACTTGGTCTCCCACTTTGTCACTTTGTCTTAAAACAATATAGCACTGCAAATGCATAGGTCTGCAGGTCTAAGCTTTAGAACACTCAGTGCACCAATTTTTATCGTCTCATTGAACGAGATTAACAGCACAAATCATGTGGCATAGATAATCTCTTAGATGGAAACCTAGTCCACAGTGAACAATTTATGAGAACAATTAGCAGAATTGTTGTCCAGATGTTTAATTATCATAAGGTTTCATGAAAGAGCTGTAAAAACTAGGCTTTATATGTGTGCATCAATGCACATTAGTTTTTCCACTACGTTTCTGTTTTCAGCCATCAAGTACAACTATTTAAGGTTTGGGCACTTTTATCAACCAAAGCAGTTATGCTGTTGCAATACATTTATAACAATGTGTGTTCTGCATTTATATGCAAAATACATGTTGTGTCTGTTAACATTGTACAGGTTTCTCAGTCTACAAATGACCCCATAAATGTTTGATGGGGTTTAGTTCCATGCAAGTCTTGAGGAATCATCTATTCCTATAGCCCAGCTTGTAGCTCTGACAGGAAGCTACTCATTATTCTTTATACTGGATTCTCCTCAGTCGGAGGCAGACCTATCAGTATTGTTGTCTCTTAACTGTGAAACTTCCTTCCCCAAACTCACTGGCACTGTATTTCTCTTTACTTTTTCTTTGCTAACTCTTTCTCAGAACTGCTTTTCACATAGTACTTGTGTGCTCCCCCCTGTCTATGCTTACACTATTCTGTGGTCATACAGTGTACTTTTAATTGTGAAAGGTATTATGTAAATAAATCCGATTATTATAATTCATAGTGATTGTAATAATAGCAACAATAAGAATTAAACTGATACAGGAATTCTGTGGGCTCGGTGGGTAACACTGTTGACCCAAAGCAAGTAGGTCCAGGGTTTAAATCCCAGGTGGAGCAATCTGGATATTTTCTGTGCATGCATGTCCTGAGTGCAAATGGGTTTGATCTAGGTACTGCGGGTTTGTCCCACAGTCAAAGGAAATGTGTGTTAGGTTAATTGGTGTCTCTAAAGTGTCCCTAGTGTGTGAGTGTGTGTATGAGTGAGTGAGTTTGTATGATGGATTATATTTTCTAAGAATAATATGCACTAGGTAAGCTTGTATTATAATTATTCTGTCATTCTGTATTGTGAAATGTTGTATGTGTAAAACATGGGTATTAGTATACATTTAGTTCCAATTGTTGCTGCAACAACAGCCTTTACTTGTCTGAGAGTAAAGACTTTCCACTATATTTTGGAACATAACTGATGTTGGACACTGTTGTTTGACTGAAGGTATCAGATGGAGTTACATTCAGGTCTATGAAAGTCAGCTAAATTCTCCATTAAAGCTGGCAAACTAATTCCTTGTTTGAAGAGGGTGACTTGTAATAGAGATGCAACATATGAAAGTTTCATACTGAAGTCACTGAACTATTCAGTAAAACTCATTGTAGTGCCACAGAGCCTACAGAGATTCAGCACCTGTATGCTTCATATTAGAAACCTGTATGGCTAAAGTTTCAGAGATCACTAATTAGAAGGTCCACAATCTTTGCCAATATTTGATCATCTATGTTAAGATATGCAAATTTAAATCTAGTTTATCATATGTCCTAATATGTTTTTTTTTTAATATGCCACATTTCTCTACAGTGATATCAAAAAATTACTCCACGTGTTCTCCAGACCTGCGCACATGCCCTGATGGCTACTGTGATGTGATTGAAAGCAAAAATATGTCCATATGTCCTCAGGATTGCACCCGTGAGCAAATTTACATTCTTACTTGCATTCATTCAGTCAGTCACTGCAAATTACACATCCAGTCTATTTGTCTCCTGTCTAGGTGAGCCAATTATTGGTGGCCATGAGAGAGGCATTATGTTTGGCATTATAGCGGGGCATGGAACCTGCTACTGCTATACGGAAAAGTGCTTTTGTGAACAGGAAGATATGGAAGGTGAGCTCATGAGTCGCCTTTTCTGTTCAATGTAACATATTTCAACTTCTAGCATGTTTTAAAGCTCTATAATAAACCTGATTTTGTACAGTTATTAAGAGATAGTTTTGTGATTGCACTACAAAGCATTGTAATCATTATATTTCTTTATCAATGCTAATCTTCTTCTCACCGTATTATTGTTGATTTTCTCTAATTCAGAGCCAATATGCAATGATATGTGTAAGACTTCCATCGCAACTGCAGTCCTACTCTCTTTTGTCGTCTCCATCCTCCTCTCCTCCTACTTTATCCATCGCTATCACAAGAAAACACCTAAACCGCCTATTGCTACAGCTGAGATGACTTTCCGCAAACATTCTCCACGCTGTCCTAGTAGGACCTCTGCCAACAATGTTCGCAGAGTTTCTCTGGATTCCATGGAGAACCAGGCTGCCATAGACACCTTCAAAATACCTGTAAGTCCTGAGTCTGAGTCAGTCATTTTTTGTCAATATAGTTTTTAGTTTTTATATATTTAGATATCTTATAGTAGGAATGGATTGTGTACAAAACGGCCATAATTTGACAGTAAACAGTTTACTGTGAAGTCTTGATTGGATTTTTCAAACAGGAGGATCCAAAGTGGGAATTCCCAAGAAAAAACCTTGTTCTGGGCAAAACACTTGGAGAAGGAGAGTTTGGGAAGGTTGTGAAAGCAACAGCAGTGCAGCTTAAAGGAAAGGCAGGATTCACTACAGTGGCAGTTAAAATGTTGAAAGGTGAGACTAAGTTAATACACACATACAACTTTGGCTACTTAGGTAGAAGAAGAAACCCCCGTGTAGTTCAGAAAAAGCACAAAATGTAGAATACCATAACCCATGAGAATTTATTGTACCCAGTAGGTGCTTGTATGGTCTCAGGATAGTGGCCTTAAATAAACTGATTTGTTTTTAATACCATTTATTCGCCCTCAAGCACGATACTGGTAAGTATGAAGTGCTAATACAGAGCTAATTGAATCGCATGCTTAGACCTGCATGATCTGATGGTGGAAATGGGTTACCTAATTATAAATAATGGGACTGTAGAGGCACAGCAGTTAATATAATGGAGTATTGACCACAACGTCTATGGTTTAAGTCCCAGTAATACAAAGCCATAACTTTTGGACCCATTAGCAAGGCTCTTAACCCAGTTTCTTGGCTTGTATGCTGTAAGAATGTAACAGTAGTAAGCCACTCTAGGTAAGAGTAACTGGAAAAAGATGTAAATATACCCTATATATCAGAATGAACTGCTATGATTTTGTACATACATACCATATCTGTCTTGTTTTTAACAGAAAATGCATCTCACAGTGAACTTAGAGACCTGCTGTCAGAATTCACCTTACTTAAGCAGGTCAATCATCCCCATGTCATAAAAATGTATGGAGCATGTAGCCAGGATGGTAAGAACACTTTAATTGTTCATGTTAATGCGTTTTCAGCATGTAGTCGTTAAGGGTATTGGCAGAATGTTTCAAAGTGTGACCATTTAAACACAGTATTATTAATTTTCATTATAAATCATACATTTATAAGGAATATTGTCATTATTGTAATCTGTCTAGGTCCACTTCATCTAATTGTTGAATATGCCAAATATGGATCGCTGCGAAACTTCCTGAGAGAGAGCCGAAAAGTGGGGCCCAGCATTATGGGTAATGATGCCAACCGGAACTCCAGCTACCTGGAAAACCCAGATGAGAGAGCTCTGACTATGGGCGACCTCATTTCATTTGCGTGGCAGATATCCAGAGGAATGCAGTACCTGGCTGAAATGAAGGTACATTTAGACTCAGAGTCAGATTAGTTGAATCATAGTGTATTTGTACTTAAAGTGTATGTTATGCACACACTGTACTCTGTGTTTCTTTGGAACTGAAGTATGTGCATAGTATTAGTGATTATGTTTGTATTTTGTAGCTTGTGCATAGAGATCTTGCGGCAAGGAATGTTCTTGTGGCAGAGGGACGAAAGATGAAGATATCAGACTTTGGATTGTCTCGGGATGTCTATGAAGAAGATTCCTATGTCAAGAGGAGCAAGGTAAAGCTCTAAAAGGGTCCGTTTTGCAATATATCTTAAGATCCTCATAACTTATATATAATAAATATTTGTGGTCTTGTTGACATTTTGAACCTTAGTTACAAGGTAGTTTTCTGTCAGGTGAATGGTTATGGTGTGCTATTATGGTATAATGGTATTTGCATCACATATTGTATTGTCATTTTTCAGGGTCGTATTCCTGTCAAATGGATGGCCATTGAGTCCTTGTTCGACCATATATACACCACACAAAGTGATGTGTGAGTTCGTGTCAGAATACACAACATATGCCTAATTATTGGTAATGTGTTTTGTTATAACAATTGTAAACATTTTCTCTTTCATTTTAGCTGGTCTTTTGGTGTGCTTTTATGGGAAATTGTGACTCTGGGTGGAAACCCATACCCAGGCATTGCACCTGAGCGGCTGTTTAACCTACTCAAGACAGGATACAGGATGGAGAAGCCAGAAAACTGCACTGAAGAAATGTGTGTTTATTTGCACTGCATGCTGGAACCCACAAAATCTACATTTACTATATTTAGTAAAGTGAAAAACACAAAATAAATGTCAGCAGATTTTTTGCGCTTCATATAAAGATAAAATGCATACTGTGAAATTATGATCAAAAGACTTTATGGGAGTTTTTATAATGGATTTATGCGTATAAATTAGCTCCAGAATTACTGACCTCCCCGAACTGAGGTTTTAAATATATCTAATCATAAAATGTATGCATAAGACTAATCTCACACAAAATATTTGCAAAATCTGACCTTTCGTTAATGAATTTATTCAAAGACATGTCATACTTATTAGCACCATTAGAAATACAATGCCCACAGAAAAGCATAATCAGAAAAGCAAATGAAAAGTCAAAGAAAGTTGTTCAATTACACAAACTCAATTATGGTATGAGTAGCAAGTGACATATTTGACTGAGAAGTAGATTAGAAACGCTTCCATATTTCACTGGGTTATATGCTGACACGATCGGTTAAATAATAAAAAAAAATCATTAAGATAGTAAAATACTGGACTGTGAACCAGAAGGTTCAGGGTTCAAATTCCCTCCAGTGCCACAGCTGATTCCATGAGCAAGAAACTTAACTCACCATTGCCTAAATTGTAAGATTGTATCAATTATTAGTGGTTATGGATAAGTGTTTCTACTCAATGACTTGATGAGGTCATTTGCTAAATGATGAGGAATGTTAGAAAAACACAATTTTTCTTTAGAGTCACAGTTTAAGATTTGCAGACAATGCTAGCATTTTGGGTTCAGTAGGTATCCAAATCTACACTTAGACACCCTTACAAAGAGCTTGGTAGGCCTTTCAGAAGAAAGTCCTGCCTTTTATGTAACCCCATCAGTTCCTCTAGTCTGCTAGATGCCAGAGGAACCATCTGGAGCAACCTACTTTAATTACACAAGAAAATAGAGTAAACAGGGTTTGTTTGGCATGAAGAATGTTCTGCAGCAAGACCTGAGATTTTATGGGACAGTATTCTTGGAGAATAATGTGTCTGATCATCTTTCATGAACAGGTATAGTTTGATGCTCCGCTGCTGGAAACAAGAACCAAATAAGAGACCTCCCTTCAGTGAGATCAGCAAGGAGCTGGAGAAAATGATGGTGAAAAGCCGAGTAAGAATAAAGAGAAAAGATTTTTCTTTTGCCTTCCTTTTGCCATTTTGCTTTGCCTAAGGCACGTGTATTTCCTTATTGCTAACAAAACGTGTCGCCTCAGGAAATCTGTTCAACCTTGTAATTGCACTCAAGTTTAAGATTCACAAATATTTTATCAGTGAGATTGTCAACATCTGTTGTTAAGTCTGCTGTAAAAGACAAATCCTAAATGTTACAGTGATGAATTCTGCAAAATAAGTGTTATAATATGTACGTACAGTGGAGGAAATTATATATTATAAAAAAGTCATTGTTCCCTTGCTGATTTTGTAAGTTTTCCGACTTACAAAGATATTAAAAGTCTATAATTTTAAAGGTAGGTTTAATCTAACAGTGAGAGAATAGAATTTAAAATAGCTAAAAGAAAATTACATTGTATAAAATACATACATTTATTTACAATTTGCAGAGAGAAATAACTATTTGATCCCCTACCAAACATTAGGAGTTCTGGCTCCCAAAGACCAGCTAGATGCTCCTTATCAACTCGTTACCTGCATTAAAGACAGCTTTCTTAAATTGTCACCTGTATAAAAGACACCTGTCCACAGACTCAAATAATCCGTCAGAATCTAACATCTCCAACATGAGCAAGACCAAAAAGCTTTCTAAGGATGTCAGGGACAAGATCATAGACTTGCACAAGGCTGAAATGGGCTACAAAACCATAAGTAAGACGCTGAGTGAGAAAAAGACAACTGTTAGTGCTATTGTAAGAAAATTGAAGAAATACATTATGACTGTTAGTTGACCTCGATCTGGGGCTCCATGCAAAATCTCACTTCATGAGGTATTCTTGATCATGGGAATTTGTTAATGATCTATATTGCAGCTGGGACCACAATCACCAAGAAAACCATTGGTAACACATTATGCCGTAATGGATTAAAATCCTGCAGTCCCTGCAAGGTCCCCCTGCTCAAGAATGCACATGTGCAGGCCAGTCTGAAGTTTACCAATGAACACCTG
>JAYJMA010000036.1:1013480-1023571 GCA_036873895.1 Parotocinclus cabessadecuia | reverse complement strand
TATTATATAAAAAAAATTACATTACATTACATTACATTTAATAAGATACAATATGTACATAATAGCTGATCATCTGGACTGCATTTAGGTCAAACACCAGCTATATAATCTGAGCCCTAAAATGCAGGATTAGACACTGTTCCAACATCATTAGGAACATTTGGTAAAAAAGTTAATTATTTTTATTTATGAACTTCAACACACTTGTTGAACACTTGTTGGTTGCAATAATTCAGGGGCTGTCTGTATAAAATAGATTAATTACGCATCTGTAATTACATACAGTCTTGTATATTTTTTTAATTACATGCAATTAGCCCAGCAGAACAGGTAGCCAAACAATGCAATAGAAGTAACTTAAAAACATAACATTTTAATATATTCTCATCAAGGTCTTTCAGTTAAGAACGTTTTGTATTTATATTTATTGTGTCACAGAAATATTTAGTGGTGTTGCAGTATGTAAATGGAAAGGGCGTGGCCTGTTTTTACCATAACACTGTTTTCACAGTTTTTCAGGAGTAAGAATTATACATATTCAAATTCAATTCAAACATTTTTGCTTGCTTGTACATTGCTCAGAAAAATTAGAGGATATTTCATGATGCGATATTTCAGTTTTTGTGATACAAAGGCTAATGTTTTTCCCCTTTAAATAACAATACACAGCAATGCGAACAACATGGGCTTCAACAGGATTTGCATTTATTTCTCTATAATTCAATAAACAAGTGATTACCTGAATGATCATTTCATTCATAGTATTAAAGTACTTTTAGAAGGACCAGCATGACCAAGCTGTTTTTTTTTATATGTGCCAAGCATGTTGTTAAATCCCACAACTGTTAAACTTTTTATTTATTAGACTCTGTCACTGTGTGCAAGTGGTGCAATGACAATTCTCTAGCCCCACAAGCAAGGCTGTATAAAGTGTTCCAAATCATTTACTACAATCAGCAATTCTTTTCCCTATAGGATAATTCTGATATATTTGGTATGTAGGAAACACAGGTGCCTAGAGCTCCAAGAGCCTCACATGTGCAAGTAGGAAAAATGCAATTAAGAGTAAAGATGATTACCATTAAGGTGTTCATTATGCCATGCCTAATTCATAATAAGTGTGTGTAAAAAGCCTTCCATGACTGTTAGGATTAGAGGAGTAACCTAAATTCAACATCAGCTACAATTGCAAACATTATAGTGTTTATGTCTTCCTTGGAGAATGGCAGCATAAAACAAGAAGTGTTTAACACACATTTGCCAAGTTGGAGCCTCTAAGAGTACCAGTTGTGTTTCAGCACCCTTACGGTAACACCTCAAACCTGAGCATGAAAACAACTAGAAATGTCATAGATGTGGCAAAAAATATATATAATTTATTATTCTAAAGAAAACAACCTGAATTAACACATTAAAATATATAGGTATTAAAGGTAGATTTGTGCAAAAAGATACACACTTAATCAGATAATTCTTACTCTTGATATTCTTTGAGAGTGCAAAAGCATTTTACAGTGTTACCATTTGGACAGGGGTTGCAGCATCCGACCTGCATCAAATATGCAGCTTCATCAGTGTATTCTCATTTACATACATATATTTTGTTACTTACGCTAGTATTTATTGATGGTATTTATCGGATGTTTAACTGTTTCAAGTTGATTTCCCCATTTGTGTATCACATCACACTGACTGGCCACTCTGTTAGGTACACCTTGTTTCTACAACAGTTAAATGTGATCAGATCCACATACCATATAGAAGCATATTATAGTATTGTAATCATTTTAGTTCAACTAAACATTATAGTTCAACTCTATTATAATTTACTTCCCTTTACTCTGCTCTCTTTCGTTTAGGGCCCCCAACACGAGCAGCATTGATACTGATGTAGTGGTGGTGTATTAGTGCATGTTATACTGGTATGACTGGTTTAGAGAGCAGTGCATGTGGAGTTTTTAAACACCCGAATGTCACTGCTGGACTGAAAATAGTTCACCAGCCACAAATGTCCAGCCAAATGGCATCCTGTAAGCAGCACCATTTGAGCAATATGGTAATGTGCACAATCAATGAATACAGTGATTAAGAACTCCAGCAGCACTGCTGTGTCTGATCCACTCATACCAGCACAACACACACCAACACTCAACCACCACAGCAGTAATGAGCGATTCTCCACCCGAATAGTACCTGATCTATGATGGTCCTCTGGGGGTCCCGACCTTGTCATTAAAGAACAGAATAAACAAAATATGTAGAGAATAACTAGACTCTCAATTCATGTAACTACAAATACTTTATATATCATAAGCGGAGCTGACAAAATGGGACAGTGAGTGTAGTAACAAGAAGGTGTACATAAAGTGATCGATTAGTGTGTATCTATAACACTAACTGCACTGCTCACAAAAATTAGAGGATATTTAACTAGGGGACTTTTCATTTTGAAATGTCCCCTAATTTTTGTGAGCAGTAAATTATACCAGCAAGTATTTGATGTAGGTCTGCTTTGCAAATAAGACCATGGGAGTATATTTTAAGAAAATGACCATTTCCCATTATCATATATTAACATGACACCGCATAAAATTATTGTTAATAATAATAAATACATTGTCTCAGCCCAATACAACATGAGAGGATTAAAGGAACAACGAGTAACAGTTTGAAAAAATATGCTCATGTTACTGAGGTGGTTTTAGCACAGGAACTGAAATTAACATGATATGCACTTGTGGTTGTACAACAGAACTAGAACCTGAGAGGGTGGTGGTTTTTCAGCTTCGACTTGCATGGACCTTGCATTTTATATACAGTTTATATTTTATACTTGCTACACATAAATTCGATTTAAAACACATCCAGTTGTAACAGATCTTTCTGTACCTTTACACGAGCTGTTTTAAATTAATTTAATAAGGAATAAGAAATGTTAGTAAGGACACTAAGAGTCTGTCTGAAGTGGTGTGGTGAAAAATAGACTAGCATTCCAAGACCGAATTCAGTTCAAGGATTTTCAACCTACTGTTTGACTGTCATGATATAGTTTAGACATTACTTATCTTGCAACATAAGGCCCTGGCAAGACATATGCTTACCCAAATTTGACTGCTGTGATCACAAAAAGCACTGGGCAGCAGTGGAGGATCAAGTCTAAATGACTTGGTAACAACACAAATAAGCCTTGAAACTATGCAGAAGAAAGTGCTGGCAATCTTTTTCCGTATTCCTCCAAGTACTTTCAAAAGATAGTAACATCTACAGAGTCACATGAGTTGGCATTAACTCAACAGCACAATACACATGCAACCTCATACTATTACTGCTTGAAATATTTATTAACTTTATTCTTTTCTTAACCGCTTAATCCTGATCAGGGTCGTGGGAAAGCTGGTGTCTAGCCGCCGGCACAGGGCTGGCACGAACAACCCTAGACAATGTGCCAATCCATCATATGACGCATACACTCTCACATTCGCGCACACACACACTCACATACTAGTAGCACTGTAGGGACACTATCCTAACATGCATGTCTTTGGATATGCAGGCTCCACAAGCCGCTCCATCTTCAACCAAACCCAGGACCTTCTTGCTGTGAGGTGCCGGTACCCACCGAGCCACTGCGCCGCCCAATGAACAATTAATAAATTATAGTGATTACTACAGTGCCCTAAATGATTGTTAGAAAGAAATGTTTTTGAAACAGTTTTCCCAAGAAGTATTTCAGTCTACTGTTGTTTTGACAAACTACCATTAAAGAAACTGGATGATTTTATATTAAAACGAGAACCAAGAATGAATCCTGATAAAAGGCAAGTTCAGAAGACGCAAAGAGTACGTTTTTGTTTTATATTACGTCAACCATACTGCCGGAAAAAAAAAATGAGGGGATATTTCCCCAAATGTTTGTGAGCAGTGTATATACTGGACAATATTTAACCATGGATTAAAAATGAGAACCCTGTTCCTACGTCGGTAAATTTCTACAGACATACAAGACAGCAAATATAAATATCTCACATGGAGCTTTTTTTTCCCCGTTCGTCTCATTCTACTATCTAATACTGAGCTGCCCATTGAATAGATATCAGAATTTGACTACACATTTCAGCTATAGCTACGACACTCAGTATATGTAAAGTAGAGTACTGCACGGCAGGTGTTACACAGGACTAAACTAGGTCTTGACTCTTATCATGCAATAAAAACACGCCTCAATCTACCAAAAACTAGCCAGTTTCTCAACATGCAAAACCAGCAACGTGTGAATGTTAAGATGTTACTTACGATAAGGGCACACTCCGATTCGGTTTAGGGGCAGCTGATAACACTGGCTGTAAACATCGGATTAACTCGAGAGGACCTAAGGAGTGGGATGATCCTGAACATCTTTTGTGCAAAACTTTTGCTACTGCTACTGTGCTGGACGTGACATTCTATACTAAAACTGCATTTGTTCTAGGCCGAATTAACATATTATATCTGGATGATTCTAGTCTGGCACTGTGTAAACATCGCTCGCAATTCTTTCTCCTGCGTTTCGTTGACTGCGTCTGGTTCTGGACTTTTCTGAACTTTAGCCACAGCAAAGTTGATACCTTGAGTGAGTCCGGCCTGGGTTATGTTAGCCACCTGCACCATGGAGCTCCTTATCTTTGCGAAGGGAGACACAACCCGACTTCCATTACTGTCTGCTGGAGACGGCCCTAGACTCCCTTCTAAGTTGGAGCCGATGCTCTTATGGGAGCCACACGATGCGGCAGAACCTGGAGGCTGGACTGAAAGGAGTTTTCAATCTTGGACTGGAGGCTCCACATCAAGCTGGGATGGACGAGGGAGTTGCTGTTGATGGGTGTTTAGAGATTCTGAGCCTGAAGTGCCTTTGGGACCCTCAGGTGCTTGCAGGCTTGGTAGCAGTACCGGATGTTCCTCGAACACTTCCACTGGTTTGATCTGGGCATCCTGGACAAATTGATGGCAGTAAGCATCTATCGGCGTCCCAAAGTCAATCAAGATGGCCTCCTCTGCTTCTGAGGCTGAGTCAGGGGACTGAGCATTTGGTCCAGCTGAAGGTCTGTCCTTGGTATCGCAGCCTGTGACCCGAATAACAGAAGGCACAGCTATCTCAACACTTCCAATGGACTGGGAGCGGCTGCCTAGTCGAGGTGCAGATGCCACAATCCCACAGCTCGGCAGCACATAGTCTACATTTTCTAGGGATCCTGAGCATGGCTGCTCATCCGAATTGTAGGACTCAGAGTCAGACGAGATCTCCAGATCTGAACGGCCATCACGAAGGTCCTTAATGGCTCCAGAGCTCGGATTGCCATCAGAAGTCTCCAAACTGCTATCTGATTTCCAGAGGTTAACCCGCATGTTGGGCTTTAGGAAGTCGACTTTCACCTCTGGCTTCGAAAAGGTCCCAAGTCTCCCTAGGGGCTTGAAGTTTCCAATGTTGACGTTACTTTTTGTCTGCTTTACTTTTTGATTCAACGACGAGAACTTGTTCATGAAGAAACTCTTGCCCTGAGCTAAACCTGATCCAAGGATTTGATCAGTCGATTTTCCTTGTATGCCCATGATGTCTTCGTGCGGTTTACTGTGCCTCCTGGAAAATGAAAGCAAAAAAAGTTAATAATGATTATTCTATCTAGTGTAAGATGGCTAATGTTACACTAGGCCTCTTAGTTTTACACGTAATCCTCTGAATAGCAGTCTAAAGGCAGTCTAAATGTGGATGCTTTTTTGTTTTAAATCTGCCTTATGTCTGAGCACTTTCTTAATGTTCTAAAACAATGGTCTTCGCATGCCAACCAATCCAATCCAGGATAAAGAACCTATGAAGTACACGCATGTGTCATTTAATGACAGCATTACGTTCTGTGAAGCAGGTCATTCACAGAAATGGACACTGGCCAAACATGATCAGACACAGTGTTATTATGCTACTGCTATGTAAATATAAATGCATGCAAATGACACATAAATGTATCAGATATACCCCCGAAAGCATGAGTGGCACACTACCATCTACACAGCATCCCTAAACCTACTTACGTATGGAAATTCACAATAGCTATAGAAAAACACATTAATGTACTGTTTCTACTCTGTCTAGCTAAAAGCCATAAACGGAAGAAGATTTAATATAGGCTGTGCTATGAAACGTACAGTGTGTGTATATATATATATATATATATTATATTTGTTATATGTACACTAATATATATATATATATATATTAAAATGATTGATTTCAATGTTTGCATATTTCAGAAAATATCCCTTTCGTAATTCGAGGATTACCTATAGTTATAGATTACAGAAATTATTCAGGTAGTGGGGGGGAACAAACAAAGCTGCACTACTTATAATAGGACAAATCACATAAACCTATGAACGCCATTTACTGGTTACAAATAAGCAGAGAAAAGTCATACACACAATCAAGAGTAACAATTTGTGCATCTACTACTTATCAGCCACTGTATGCAGACACACAAAGTGTGAAATTGTGCCAGCCTGTAGGTCAAACGTAAACTAACAAGCCATCAAACACACACACAGCTGGTAAGATACACACACAAAGGAAAGCTGGATTTCTGGTCTCCCCTCTGCATGTGGATCTGCAGCGTTGACTAGCTGATGAGTTGACCAGCTGTTTATGGGCCCCAACGACCAGAGTCAAAGGACAGATTTGTATCATTAGAGACAATGAAGCACATAAACGTTGATCGGATTGCAAAGGAGTGACTAGATAATTGTTTTTTGACCTGGGGGTGGTTATATTGGTTTGGCTCTTGGATGTATAAACAAACTGGATTACCTTTCCAATTTCTTCTCTATGACTGAAAGGTCAAGTCCCATGGCTTGCTTAGTTATGCGAAGCATCTCTGCTATACATTGCAGTGTGTCTGAAACATAAAACATACCTAATAGTTAAGCTATAATTGCAAACACACATTCAGAGCACATAATCCATTTAACTTGCTTTGTTCTAAATGTAAAATTTGAAACGAGACACCAGAATTTCATGTTCGTTGTACCTTTCCCATCATCCTCTGGGTTCCTTGTGACAGCCCTCAGAGTGTGGAAATAGCCACTGGTTTCTCCATTTCGATAATGCAGTCGCATACAACAGTATTTGGGTTTCCCGAACAGAGTGGGTTCTGGGCCTGAAGAGAAACATCATCAATTAAATCATGATCAAATCCATAGTGTTTCATTTCTCCTGTAATTCTCTTGTGTATACTTACCTATTTCTATCTTTTCCAGACCTTCTAAACTCAGTCGCTGGTACTGATTAACTTTGTCTGCCTCTTCATCATAGCTTGTAAAGAATAAGTAGATGAAGAAAACAATTTTAATAATGATTACTAGGGGCGAAGTCTATCTGGCAAAACAGGGCGGGAGGGCAAACACACACTCACTGGGATACCCATGTTACTCATCATAAAGGTGGTTGGTTACAAATTATAAAGTCAAAATAACGTAAACTGAGACGCCGTAATCTGAGGAGTGTCTGTAAATTTCTAGAAAACATGTAAGTACTTACTAAGCCACGTAATATGCACAGTTGGACAGCAGTAACAGAACATCCACATCTTTATGTGTCGCATCAATGAGACTAAAGAGGAACAGGTAAGAAAAAAAAAAAACAAGCCGGAATCATCATTATCATCATTTCATTCACAATATACCGTAGTATCATACAAAATATGCAAGAGAACGGAAAAAGAAAACAAAAATGGATTACACTGTAATGTAATGCATAAAGACTAGTATTGCAGTTATTCCTATTCAATTTTTTCACAAGGTTTGTTTTTCACAGTGAAGAACATCAAAGAATAGTAGAAATGCCAGCCAACCAAAACAGAGTTTTTACTCATGAGTAAAAGAGTTCAGCATCATTAAAACCAAGAAATACCAGAGGATTCATGAAAATACAAGTCAATACAAGTCCCTCACCCACTGCTAAAGACCATAAATACAGAAATTACATAAGGACAAGTACCTTTGTGCCATTGACAATAAACTGAAAAGACAAAAAAAAAAAAAAGTGTACCCATGTTGACAATTTAGTGTGTTTTTTTGACAAATTTCATAAGATATTTTTTAACTTTCACTATACTATAATGTCAACATAACCATATTATAATCATATCTTCTACTGTATGCAGACCATCTGTATGTACCATTTGAGGAATAGGAATACACAGCAGAATAAGCATACCGTAACAAATTTTATCTAAGAAAGAGAAAAGTATTCTTCAAGTACTGTACTGAACTACCATATTTTACTTAATAAAGATGACAGATTCCTGTGCTTGTTGCTTAAAGCAGTTAAATAACTCTGCACTCGTTTTTCCAGTGCGTTTTGCTTCTTCTGTTCAGCTGGCCACTTCAAATGTCAATCAACGCTGCAGGTCCACAAACAGACGCAGTTAGAGTTTAAAAATTTTGTAACTACCTTATCGGTTGTGTGCTCACTTTGTTTGTTGGCTCAAATTTGGACTGGATACATTTCGGCTGACGGGTTTAGAGACTTGTCGTGCAAGTTCCTAGTGTTTGTGTATGAATTTTCGCTAGCTATATGTAACAAGCTGTAAATTGTAAGTAATACTTCTATGTTTATACCCTGCCACCTGTATATTCTCTACAACCTATATATACAAACTATACAAAGTGGATTACATTTCCTTGTTGAGTCTCTTATTCATCTGGCTAATATTCGGGTTAATAAAACTGTCTATTAATCCATTTTTCGCTTGAAACAAAGGTCCATCATGCCATACTCCTTAAGTGTTATGGCTTTCCACTAAATAGTCCCCTAAATATTTACCCTTAATATTGACATTAAAGTAGTCAACAAAGACAAAGATAATGTACGTCTAATTTACTCAATTTACTCTGTTGCACAGAACGTATTTATCGTCATTAAACGGTGCATACCTGTAGGTATAGAAGATGAAGATTGCTTGATGTTTAGCTAAGATTATTAAGATTCTTTTTACCTGTGCACCCCCATTTTTGTTAAGGGAATAAAAAAAGTCAGTTGCTTTTGTGCTAACGTGGACTGACTTACCTGGGATCACAATCAATAAGGGCCCAGCCACCATGAAACTTCTCATCATCTGGCAGCAGGAGCTGCATGTAGGTCTGAAGGAGGAGGCTAACTTGTTCCTGTGCACCTCTCTGGCTCTCCTTCTCTTTCTCCTCATGCTCCTTCTCTTTGCTGAAGATGGAATACAGGTCCTCGGTAACAGGGAGACCCATCATCAGGTCTGTATGAAAATAATCAATAAACCAATTAACTCGATCCCGGGGCTCCATACGTGTAATATTCCAAAATCTACACTAAGCTACACATAAGGAATCTCTATTCTCACCGATGACAGCCTGCCTGTATGCGTCACGGAATCGGTTCAAATAATAGCGATTAGCTGAGTTCACTCCATCTTTCATCACTCCAGCCAGTTTCCGCTCTCCTGTGCGTGTGAAATCCCCCTACGCAGTAACATTCAAATGTCAGAATGACTTTAATTAGTCATAACAGTACCAAGTTCAAAAACAGGCAAATCGTGAAGCATCACTAATTTGTATGTATTTCACATGCACATTAAAATTATATTAATTACATGTTTTTTTTTCCTCCTTGGGTTTTGATGAATGCTTAAAATCAGCCTTGGAATGTACAAGTTTGTATCACAAATGCAACATAAATCCCACTCGTTCAAGCAACACAAAGGACATTTATATAAAATGCATTATATAGGCCAATTATGTAAGTTATTTGCTTCCAACAGATGACATGTACTTGAGAATTCTCTACAGTATGTAAAGAATTTAATGTCATACAGTAAGCACACAGTAGGGAGATACTTTGACGTAAAACAGAGCATCACCTTTAAAGCAGCTGTTCCAGCATACTGACGACTGATCGTGTCACCATTGTTGGCCCATATGACTTGGTAGATCCTGTAACATTTGAGGGGGAGTGGCTGTTCAGGGGGCATCACCCCCAGTTTCTTTAACTAGAACAAACACGAGTGTACTAAGAACAAGGAGATTCAGGATGCTCAGAT